>PVIY010011782.1:0-64135 GCA_004026745.1 Myrmecophaga tridactyla
CCTGCTCAAGAGGTTCTCAAGACTCTCCAAAGAGGTTCTGTCCAGTATACACACGTCCCTAATTTCCTCTCAATTGGGAATCAGTGCATGAAATGATAAGAGGTTCCTAAAGGGAATGTGCTGTTCATGTGAACAGTGTCAGAGGCAGAAGGAAAAGTTCAAAACTCTTAGGTGTGGCAGATACCAAGATGACGGAGTCCATTTTTCAGAGATTTTTTTCTGGATCAGAGTAGGTTACAAACAAGCCATTCCCCAGGTAGCCAAACGATAGGACTGGGCTCCAAACCTCACAGCCAAGAACAATAGGTTTACCCACTTATCTAGAATTTAAATACTGGATTAAAGAATAACAATTCTGTCCTAAAGACCATTTCCAGAAGAACTTACCCATCCCTGTGGACAGTAGGTGTAGCACAGGCTAATCGCTGTATGGCTTCTTGGAAGACTGGCTTTTCTCTGCTTCCTTCTCTTTGATACTGTACAAGGGGTCCACGAACTTGTTATGGACAAACATTAGCCTTTGAAATACCTGATGGTTTTCACTTTCAGCTCTAGGGTAGCATCCTCATCACACACAAGCCCTGTGCGGGGATGCTGCTAGAGGGCAGACACAGTCCCCACATGGCTCACCCCCTCCTTGATGGCCTTGTACAGAGCAGATGCCTTGTGTGCGCCCTTGATGAAGTTCATCACCTCTCTAGCACCCATGGCGGTGCTCGCGCCTACCGTCAGGGCCATGGTGGGCGCCTTTGTGAGATCTCCATCGAAGAACCTAGCGTTGGGCGGGATGGTGTATATGGCCAGCATCTTCACACAGGTCCTGGACTCCAGAATGGAACCTGGTTCCTTGAAGGCAATGTGTCCATTGGGGCCAAGGCCTCCAACAAGACAGCTCTGTCCCCCACGAGCTGTGATCTTCTCTTCAAAGCCGTCACACTCCACCTCCAGGTCTGTTGCATTCCCATCCAGAATATGGGTGTTTTCTGAATGGAGGTCAGTGTGCTTGAAGAAGTTGTTCCACGTGAAGAAGCTGTACTCTGGGTGGTCTCAAGGAAGGCCACATACTCATCCATGTTGAAGGTTTTCACATATTTGAAGGACAGGTCCCCATTCTTATAGGACTCAGTCAGCTTCTTGTAGCACCCAAGTGGGGTCCTCCCAATAGGGAGCCCCAAGGTGAAGGTCTTGTCTGGCCCTGGGTTGAATTGGGTGATGTGGTTCCTGATGTGTTTGGCTGCCCACTCATTGGCCTGAGAACAGTTGTGGAGAACGATGAGCTTCATTGTGTCTAGGGTCTCAGACCCAAAGGGCCTAACGGCCGTGTCAGTACCCCAAGACCCTTGCTGTGCCGTGCTCCCCACTTACAAGGTCCAAGGCTTTAGTTTTTAGATCAACTTTAGGTATAGAGAAAAATTGCACAGAGTATAGTTTTCCCATTGACTCCACCCCAACACGCACAATGTTTCCCCAGTTATTTATTTTAAAACTTTTTATTGTAGTAACATACCTATAACTTAAAATTACCCATCTCACTATAATTGACATCCTGCATTGCTGTGGTACGTTTGTTACCATTGATGAACCAATATCGATATGGTATTTTTAACTAAAGCCCGCAAGGATCCATTCTCTGTGTTGTACACTATGTGCTTTCACAATTGCAAGACGGCATGTGTCTGCCATTACAGTATCATACAGAATGGTTTCACTGCCCTAAAACCCTCCTGTGCTCTACCTGTTCTTCTCCCTCCCAGCCCCCAAACTCCTGGAAACCACTATCTGTCACTGCATTTATACTGTTGCCTTTTCCAAAATGTCAGATACCTGGAATCATACATTATGTAGCTTTTCAGACTGGCTTCTTTCACTTAGGCATATGCATTTAAGGTTCTTCCTTGTCTTTTCCTGACTTGATAGATAATTTCTTTTTTTTTTTTTTATAAAAAATTATTGTAAAGGGCGGGCCACGGTGGCTCAGCAGGCATTCTGCCAGAAGACCCGGGTTCGATTTCCGGTGCCTCCCCATGTAATAAAAAAAAAAAATTATTGTAAAATATATATAATATAAACCCATTTTTTTGTGTACAGCTCAATGACATATAGTACATTGACAATGTTATGTAACCTTCACCACTATCTATGCAAGAATATTTTCGTCATCCCAAACAAACTGTGTAAGCAATAACTCCATTTTCCCTTCTCCCTCTAGGCCCTGGTAACCACTATTCTGTCTCTATGAGTTTGCCTATCTAGAAACCTCATATAAATGGAATCATATAATATTTCTTCTTTTGTGTCTAGCTTATATTGCTCTACATGACGTCTTTAAGGTTCATCTGTGTTGTAGCATGTACTAGAACTTGATTCTATCTTATGGCTGAATAATATTCCACTGTAAGAATAGACCAGATTTTGCTTCTCCATTCATCTGCTGATGGACTCCTGGGTTGCTTCCACCTTTTGGCTTATTGTGAATAATGCCTCTATAAACATGTTTGCACAAGTATCTGTCTGAGTTCCTGCTTTCAGTTCTTTTAGGTATATACCTAGGATGGAATTGCCATGCCACATGATAATTCTATATTTAACTTCTTGAGGAAACACGCAATTGTTTTAAACAGTGATGGCAGCATTTTACATTTCGATCAGCAATGCACAAGGATTCCATTCTTCTCCATATCTCACCAACATTTGTTTTCTGTCTTCTGATAATAACCATTCTGGTATGTTTGATGTGGTTTCTCATTGTGATTTTGATTTGCATTTCCCTAATGGCTAATGATGTTTAACTTCTTTTCATGTACTTATTGACCATTTGTATATCTTCTTTGGAGAAAAGTCTATTCAGGTACTTTGCCCATATTTTATTTGGTTTATTTGTCTTTCTGTTTTTGAGTGGTAGTAGTTCTTTATATGTTTTGGGTATTAACCCTTATCAGATACAAGATTTGCAGCTATTTTCTCCCATTCTGTAGGTTGTCTTTTCCCTTAATTGATAATGTCCTTTGATGTACAAAAATTTTAAATTTTGATTTAGTCCAGTTATCTATTTTTTCCCCTTTGTTGCATGTGCTTTTGATGCAAAGCCTAAGAATGCACTGCTTAATACAAGGTCCTGAAGACATTTTCCTATTTTTTCTTTTAAGACTTTTATAATTTTAACTCATATTTGGATCATTGTCCTATTTTGAGTTTATGTTTGTATTTGATGTGAGGGAGAGGTCCAATTTCAATTTTTTTGCAAATGCTTATCCATTTTTATGAACAAATATTGTTGAAGAGCCTTTTTTTTCCCATTGAAAGGACTTGGCATCCTTGTCAAAAATCAGTTCGCCATAGATGTGTGAGCTTATTTCTGTACTATCAACTCTATTCTATTGGTCTGTATTTCTGTCCTTGAGCCACTACCACACTATTTTGATTACTGTTTTCTAATAAGTTTCAAAATTAGGAAATGAAGAACTTTGTTCTCCTTTTTCAAATGATTTTGGCTCTTGGGTCTTCCTTGGTTTTCACATGAATTTGAAGATTTCTGTAAAGAAGGCTGATGGAATTTTTCTTAATTTTGTTTTTTGTGTGTTTTTCTTTTTCCAGGATTTTCTATATACAGAATTGTGTCATCTGTAAATACGGAAAGTTTTTATTTTTCTTTTCCAATTTGCATTCCATTGATTAAATTGATTGCTTGATTGCTTATTTGTTCTGGCTTGGACTTCCAATACAGTGTTGAATAATAGTGATGAAAGTGGGTGTCCTTCTGTTGTTCCTGAGCTTAGAGGAAAGTTTTCAGTCTTTCGCCATTGAGTGTGATGTTAGTTGTGGGATTTTCATATATGACCTTTATCAAGTTGAGGAAGTTTCCTTCTATTTTTACTTTTCTAAGTGTTTTTATTAAGAGATGATACTGGATTTTGTCAAAGCCTTTTCTGCATCAACTGAGATCATCATTTGGTTCTTTTCCTTAATTCTATTAATATAGTGTCTTACATTGATTGATTTTCTTATTTTGAACCATCCTTGCATTCCTGGAATAAAACCCACTTGGTCCTGGTATATAATCCTTTTAACAAGCTGTTGGATTCAGTTTGCAAGTATTTTGTTAAGGATTTTTGCATTTATATTCACAAGGGATATTGGTCTACAGTTTTGTTTTCTTGTGCTGTCTTCATCTGGTTTGGCATCAAGATAATACTGTCCTCATAAAATGAGTTAGGAAGTCTTCCTTCCTGTTGTATTTCTTAGAAGAGTTTGAGAAAGATTGGAATTAATTCTGCTTTCTTTTTAATTTTTTTAAAAAATATGACAACAAACAAACGCAAACATTCTTAACTTTTGATCATCCCATTCTACATATATAATCAGTAATTCACAATATCATCACATAGTTGCATATTCATCATCATGATTCATTCTTCTTTAAATGTTTAGTAGAGTTCACCAGTGAAGCCATCCGGTCTTGGACTTTTCTTTGTTGTAAGTTTTTGATTACTGATTCAATCTTTTTAGTTGTTAATGGTCTGTTGAGATTTTTCTATTTCTTCCTGAGTCAGATTAGGTAATTATGTGCTTCTGGTAACTTGTTCATTTTATTTAGGTTATCTATTTTGTTGGCGTACATTTGTTCATAGTGTTTTCTTAAGTCCTTTTATTTCAGTAGGATCAGTAGTAATGCCCTCACTTTTAGTTTGGATTTTGCTTATTTTTGTCTCTTTTTTCTTTGTCAGTCTGGCTAGAGGTTTGTCAATGTTATTGATCCTTTCAAAGACTATTATTGTTTTTTTATTCTCTGTTTCTATTCCTATGCATCTCCATCCCTTTCTTTTTGTAAGGCTGTTATCTAAGATTGCATTTTTACACATTGTGTGCCCATTTTCATAGAATTTCATTATTGTTTTCCATGTCTCCTGAAATTTACCAACCTTTTCAACCAGCTCTTCCTTGGATGCTGCAAGTACTCCGCTAGATTCCAGAGTTCCAAAATGCTTGATTCAGACAATTCCTGCCAGTTCAGTAGTTGTTTTGGTAGAGGGACCAATTCCTTTAGCTTCCTACTCCATCCTCTTGGCACATCCGCCCCCTTCTCCCCCAGTTGCTCATTTCTTTTGGATGTTCAATACTATTCCATTGTATGGATACACTGTGCAGTTTGTTTACCCACTCACCCATCAAAGGCATCTTGGTTTCTTCCAGTGTTTGGCAATTATGAATAAAGCTCCTCTGAATGTATGTGTGGGTTTTCCTATGGACAGTTTTTACATTCATTCAGCACATATTTATTAAGCTGTGCTGGGCCCTGGAGGTTTGACTTACCAGGACAAACACAGCCCTTGCTGCCTTGGTGTCTGTGGCATGGTGAGGGACTCGGGCAAAAAGCAAGGACCAAACACAAAAATCAAGTGGCCATAATTGGCCAGGAGCACAGGGAGCTGTAGTGGGGCAGGAGATGCCAAAAGTAATGGTGATTCTGCCTTTTTATCCCCAAGTCCTGGCCTGGCAAAAAAAATCAGGCACTGGAACCACAGACCCAGGAGAGGAGACCCCTTTGATCAGGACCAGGGACCTCAGAGCTGGAGGAGAGAAATTCCTGCCATGTGGCCGTTTTCTGCCTACCCTATCTCGGCCACCTGAGGCCCGGGAGATGTCTTTTCCTTCCGAGGTAGAGATATTGGCAAGGTTACATGGTTCAAAAACCTTTGGAGAGAGGTAAGCTCTGCAAAAAGACCTGGGAAGAGGGCAGATGTAGGGCACACATGGAAAGAGAGATTCTGGAGAATGAAAGAGTTTCCCCCAAAGGTTATAAAGCAAAATACAGGGTGCCCCATGAAATTGGAATTTCAGATACACAAACATTACTTTTAGTATCAGACAACAAAGAGTAATCTGGCCATAGACATTACAGTGCCAAGATGAAGAAACCTTGCCTTATAGCTTTTCATTGTATGCTCAGTTTACCATTGGGTATCAAGGTCCAATCTGTTTATACCCAGATACCCCTGCTAAGGAATGATGAAGGACTTGGCTATTCTTCTAGTCTCCCAACCCAGAGATAGTCTTCTTCTCTCCCCTGAGGTTTCTTTCATTTTTGTCTGTGTTCAAGTCCTCATTGGACCTTTATTGTTAAGAAAGGATGAGTTTCAGTGATCAGAGCATTAGAAAAGAACATCCTAAAGCAGATGCCACAGACATGAGTGAACAGGGGGTCTAGCAGGGTCTCTGAGAGCAGCCAAGGTGGAGGGGGGTTTCCCATGACCCACGTAAGGGTGGTAGAGAATTTATAGAAGAGCTAAGAGGCTGGAGGTCCTTAACCCATTGTCATGAGCTGCAGTTTCAAGACTCAAGAGCCAAGAAGGAACCCCGTGCAGCTTGGGAAAAGAGGAATCCCAGCCCATTGTAAATATTTGTCTTAGTCTCCTAGTGCTACTGTAACAAAGTACCATGAACCCCATGGCTTAAGATAGTGGAAATCTATTGCTTCCCAGTTCCAGAGGCTAGATGTTCAAAAGCAAGTTGTGAACAGGGCCATGTTCCCTCTGAAGGCTCTAGAGGAAGATGCTTTCTTATCTCTTCATAGTTTCTGGTGGTTGCTGTCAATTCTTGGCGTTCCTTGGCTATTGCTATTTTCATATGGCCTTCTCTGGTGTCAGTCTGTGTTCTCTCCCCTTTTTAAAAGGACATGAGTCATATTGGACTAAGGCCCACCCTACTCCAGTATGACCTTATCTTAACTAATTCTATCATCAAAGACCCTGTTTCCAAATAAAATCACATTCCTGGGCCCAAGGGTTAGGACTTGAATATGTCCTTTTTTAAATGTTTTTTGTTGTGAAATATAACACACACACACACGAAAGCAATAATTTTCAAAGTTCATTTTAACAAATGTGCTGGGTTGAAAGGATGTATGTCCCCTAGAAATGCCATGTTTTAATCAAAATCCCATTTCGTAAAGGCAGAATAATCCCTATCCAATACTGTATGTTTGAATCTGTAATTAGATCATCTCCCTGGAGATGTAACCCAATCAAGAGTGGCTGTTAAACTGGATTAGGTGACGACATGTCTCCACCCAGTTGGGTGGGTCTTGATTAGTTTCTGAAGTCCTATAAAAGAGGAAACATTTTGGAGAATGAGAGAGGTTCAGAAAGAACAGAGAATGCTGTAGCACCACAAAGCAGAGAGTCCACAAGCCAGCAACCTTTGGAGATGAAGAAGGAAAACACCTCCCGGGGAGCTTCATGAAACAGGAACCCAGGAGAGAAAGCTAGCAAATGACACTGTGTTCGCCATGTGCCCTTCCAGCTGAGAGAGAAGCCCTGATTGTGTTCGCCATGTGCCTTCTCAACTGAGAGAGAAACACTGAACTTCATTGGCCTTCTTGAACCAAGGTATCTTTCCTTGATGCCTAGATTGGACAGTTCTATAGGCTTGATTTAATTGGGATTTTCTTGGCCTTGGAATTGTAAACTAGCAACTTATTAAATTCCCCTTTTTAAAAGCCATCCCGTTTTTGATATATTGCATTCCGACAGCTAGCACACTTGAACAACAAGTAATTACAAAGCAGATTTCAAAGTTTGGTATGTGTTACTGTTCCACAATTTCAGGTTTTTCCTTCTAGCTGCTCCAAAACACTGGAGACTAAAAGAAATATCAATATATTGATTCAGCAGTCATACATGTTTGTAAAAGCCTATCTTCTCTGTTATAACTCCTCCATTTCATTTGAGCCTTCTCCCAGTCTGTAGGGGTCTTTGAGCTATGCCCATTCTAACTTTTTCATGTTGAAAGAGGGTGTTAACATATAGGATAGGGGGATGGAACTAGTTGATACCTGGAGAGGCTGGCACCTCTGAGTTTCAGGACTTATCTGGCTTAGGAACTCATCTGGAGGTTATAGGTTTCTGGAAAGTAAACTCAGTGCGTGAAACTTCTGTAGAATGTCAGAGAGAGCCCTAGGTGTTCTCTAGGGTTATCAGGAAAGATGTTAGATGGGGTTGGCAAACCATTGCAATTAGCAATATCTAGCTGGAGCCTACTGAGAATTGCTTCCAGAATAGCCTCTCAACTCTAATTTGAACTCTCTCAGCCACTGATACCTTATTTTGTTTTATTTCTTTCCCCCCTTTTGGTCTGGAAGGTGTTGTTGATCCCACAGTGCCAGGGCCAAGCTCATCCCTGGGAGTCATGTGTCACATTGCCAGGAAGACTTTCACCTCTGTGTGTCATGGGACATGCAGGGGGTAGGAAGTGATTTTCCTTGTAGAATTGGGTGGAGAGGGGGGTGGGGAGAGAGAAAGAGAGAGAGAGAGGAGAGCACATCTGAGCAACAAAAGAGGTTTTCTGGAAGCAACTCTTAGGGCATAGTCATAGGTAGGCTTGGCTTCTCCCTACAGTAAGTTTCATAAGAGTAAACCTCAAGATCAAGGGCTTGGCCTATTGACTTGGGAGTCCCTAATGTTTGAGAGAGTATCAGGGGTTTCCCAGGTGGGAAAGTTTAAAAGTTCCATATTTTTTCTCCAGTCCCTCTAGGGATTCCACCAATACTTTTAGATTATCAGCCCACCATAGTCTGGCATGGCTCCGAGTATTATATTAAACTATGCAGAATTACGAGGCCATGTTCCCATTCTGGGCTCCATGTGTTTTGCTTATTTAAATGAGCTGTCCAGACAGGTTGAGTTAGATTGTCTGTTACAAGAGATTTAGGTTCTAAACAGAATAAACCTGTCTGCCTGAACATGCTTTTTTTTTTTTTGCGTGGGCGGGCACCAGGAATCAAATCCAGGTCTCCGGCATGGCAGGCAAGAATTCTGCCACTGAGCCACCGTTGCATCGCCTGAACATGTCTTTTTAAAGGAAGCAATTCAACCTATACAATACACAAGTAGATCTTAGAAAAACTGTCTGCCTCATGGAAATTGCTTAGTAAATATCAGTTTTTAGTGTCCGACCCTTCTCATCTGTCTCTGTCTATGTGTATTTTGGGCTGTGGTTTCCTCCTTCTATCTGGCCATTACCAATGGTGGACACGGCTAAAACTTTCCAACATTCAATCTCTCTCCTTCTCATGGGACCCCACAGTCCCTGTTCTGTGTGATTCCCTTCGGTTTAAACTCCTTTGAGCCTGGATTTGTGATTCCTTCAACCGAAAGAACCAAACTGATATGGAAGAAATGAAACCCTCCAGGCAAGATTTTTCAGATGAGTCCAAATACCAGGGGCTCCACACATTTAATATATAAAGACAAATTTCAGCTTCTGGATAAAATCTATGTGGACAAAGGTTTTAAAGCGGTCCATTTGGTTTAGGATGGATGGCATATCAGATGTGGTTGAAATATAATTAGGTTTAGTGGCATCTATAATATGCCCAACTTACTTTCATGACTCAATTCTTTAGAATTCTTACACTTTGCACTGGACAACTTAAGTGCATTTGGGCGGGGGGGGGGGTTAGTTTTAAACTGTTACAACTTGTTTTAAATTATCTTGACTTGTTCTTAAACTTGCTAAAGCTATGAAGAAATGTCTGTCTCAAGGAAGGTGCTTCTCTGCAAATAACCCAACTCAGACAAGAGTGCGCTTTATTTCCCAAGAAATAAAAGTCAGGTTGGATATAATTGTCACTGCATTTTCTTTTCTCTTTTTTCATTTGTTTTTGAAGTACCTGTAATGGTTGTAGGTGCCTATGAGAAATCTGGAAAGATGAATGAGCCTACAGATCTGTGAAAATCATCTTGAGGTGAGTTTGTGGGCATTAAAAAATTTTTATTGTGATAACATATAACACAAAATGTGCCATTTTGACCATTTTCAAATGTACAATTTAGGGGTGTTAATTACATCACAATATTGTGCTCCCATTACCACCATCCATTGCCACATTTTTTCATCATCCTCTATGGAAATTCTATTCCCATTAAGCAGTAACTCCCAACTCCCCCTTCTCTCTGCCCCTGGAAACCTGAATTCTAATTGTTGATTCTATGAATTTGCCTCCTCTAGATATTTCTTATAAGTGAAATCATATAAAATTTGCCCTTGTGTCTCGCTTCTGAGGGGATGATTTTGAAGGGATAATCAGCTAATGGAGATAAATCTCATATGGGGGGTTAATAAATGGCCCTTAAGATTATTAGTTGTGAGTCTTTGTGAGACTTCACAGTTTACAAGAGACTTCACATCACCAAGAGCTGAAGAACAGCGCTCCATACAGTGCATTCAGAGGTACCAGAATCAGCCCAAACCCTGGGCCACCAGCAGCTCCTTCCTTGGAGGGGAGGGGACTCCTGCTTCCCATAAGAAGGAAACCCATGTGGGACATGTAGCACGGTATCTCATGCATCGAGGGTGAGCGTGAAATGCCTGTTTCTCTTGTTTCAAGCTAATATGTCTCTGTCACAAGCTTCTGGGATTACAGCCATCAGTCTGCCCTCTACCCACTGTGAGTCCCCTTTTCTCCTGCAGTGACCCGATGCTGCGGGATACAGAGCCAGGTATTTCTGGGTGGGGTCATGTTCATCTCGCATCCTTCTAGCTGCAGGCAGAGCAGTTTGGTATAAGAGAATCCAGAAGAGAAGGAGGGCCAGGGGGTTGAGAGAGACAGGGAGACCAAGGAGACAAGCAGGTGGGAAGGGAGATTATAAATCTGGGAAACTCAGGGTGTACTGGCTGTGAGGGTGGAGATACCTGTGGCATAGGAATGGAACCGTCCAGAACTTGGGTCCTAGAAATGCTTCATAAGAGGACTCGTGCACTTTATAAATGTGGGTAGATGTTGAAGATATTTAAGAGCCATGAAATGGAGCAGGTAAGGCCTCTGGCCTTGGTCCTACCTTCTGCTGATTGCTGTATATGTGTGTGCATGTGTGCATATGTGTAAGTGTGTGTCATGTCACATGGTTGAGGGGCTTCTAGACCAAGAATCCTGGTATTTGGGGACAGGCCTGGGTCTGGTCTTGATGGTGCTTTTCCTCTCCCAGCTCTGCTGCTCAGGAACCTGCTTTTTCCCAGGAGGAGAGAATGGCTGGATACCTGCCCCCCGGGTCCCAGGTGTGTGGGAACTTCTGCTTTCTTCTGAAAGGCTCCCAGTATATCACATCAATGCACAATTATTTTTTTTTATGGATTTGCATTGCATTCTTTTATATGGTTATACCTTAGTTTATAAACCAGCCCTTGGATCAGGGGCATTTCAATTTTGTTTCTGGTCTTTGCTCTTCCAAACAATGCTGAAAGCAAAGCACCAACCATTGTAAAATAAAATCCAACCATTTTAGAGCAAATCTGTGGCATCCAGTTTTTTTTCAAACGCACTTTCTGTGTTAGGGGTCTGTGCTTTTGTCACTCTAATGGGTATTTCCATATTACTCTCCAGAGAGATTCTACCAATCTATCCTGCTGCTAGAAGTCATGGAAGTTGGGTCATTGGACTGACCAAGACTGCTTTCACTTGCAGCAGTCTGCTATAGAAAAAGCTACATTCCTTCATGTTCAAAAAGCCCCACTTAAAACACCGGGCTGCAAGTACATTGCAGTCAAAAAATAGCTGGTTAAGTGTCAATCTCTACAAGGGCAAATGTTTTCTCTAGTTAAGATCATCTTGTCAGTTGGCAGCTACACAAAACCCACTCTTGAAAATCCCTTTTTATCTGAATTCTGGGGGTTGGCATGATTCATCTTGCCTTCTTCATTTCTAGTGTCCTTATTCCTGATTCTAAATTTTATATTTTCAAGTGTTATAATTAAAGTGTTTTCAAAGGCAAGTGGCATAGACTGAGTTTGTTTTACTTCTTTCAGGTTCTCATAAAGCAGGACCTTCTTGGCCTTTGTTTTTGGAGGGCAAGCACTTTGATGCTGCAACCACATGATAGCATGACTTGTGCCTCTTCTGGTGCTGCCCCCTTAGCACCTTGTAATCTGCTACCCTGAGCCATAGAGGCAAAGAGAACTATTCTCTTTAACGTAAAATTTTGGATGAGGGTGTGTTTGGGCAAATGGAGTGCTAGGTGTTGCTTCTAGGTTTTCTAACTACAACAATAATAGAAGCCATTGCTGTCATTACCTCATTAGCCTTCCTGCAACCCTGCCAGGTAGAAATTGTTATTGCCATTCAGCAGATGGGGAAGCTGTGTCCTAGGAAGACCTGAAATGTCCCTATAGCCCCTTAGCCAACAAGCATAGCTTTAATTCTATTAATCTTTAGGATAAGCAGGAGAAGATTCTCAAGTGGGAATCTAATTCTCGTACGTGCAGAAGTTAGAATCACCAGAAATAACCAAACTATTGCAGAGCAGACTTTATGTACTAGTAGTTCTTGCTGTCTTTACAGTGGGCCTTGAGTCTTCATATCTGGCCATTATATGCCAAAGACAAGTACCAAGAGGGTTCTTTGAACTCTGATCTTTTGGAACTTCCTGATACCACCATCTTCAACCCTTTTTCTGTGAACATGGGTTGGGATGATCCCTTCTTGAGCAGAAATCTATGTGATATTTTAGGAATTAGTGACCTTTGAAGACCTGGCTGTGGACTTCTCCCAGGAGGAGTGGGAGTTGCTGGACCCTGCCCAGAAAAGCCTGTACAGAGACGTGATGCTGGAGATATACAAGAACCTGGCCTCACTGGGTAAAGCCGCCATCATTCATTCATGT
The DNA here is from genome assembly GCA_004026745.1 of Myrmecophaga tridactyla. Taxonomy (NCBI): domain Eukaryota; kingdom Metazoa; phylum Chordata; class Mammalia; order Pilosa; family Myrmecophagidae; genus Myrmecophaga; species Myrmecophaga tridactyla. Next base: position 12,654 of record PVIY010011782.1, read on the forward strand.
GCTCATTAATTCAACACATTTATTGAGCAGCCACTATGTACTAGGAGCTATGCTAGGACTTGGGGGTTTATTGGTGAAAAAGACACACATGGTTTGCATTCCACTGGTTTCCCGAGCAGAATGAATAGCCTGATTTCTTCAGTATAGATAGCTGAAGCTGCTGTTAAAATACCTATCTTAACTTAGGCTTGGTTAAGAATTCTCTGATTCCTCTTGGGTACTTAATTAGGGCAATTGTGCTTTCTCTGCCCACGTGAAAAGCCATAATTTTTAAATTTTATTTTATTTTATTGTAGCATATACCCAATACAGAATTTACCATTTTAACTTCTTTCATGCATACAATTCAGTGACACTAATTACATTCACAGTATTGTGCTACGGTCACCACCATTCCTGATCAAAACTTTCCATTACCCCAAACAGAAACTCTGTACCCATTAAACAATAACTCCCCATTCCCTACCACCACCCCTGCCCTGGTAACCTCTAATCTTGTCTCTGTCTCTATGGATCTGCTTATTCTAGATATTTCATATAGGTGATGTCACATAATATCTTCCTTTTGTGTCTGGCTTATTTCACTCTGCATGATGTCTTCAAGGTTTATCCAGGTTGCAAAAGATCCATAATTTTTAAATTAGGAAAATGAAATCTTTAGCTTGGTCAGTGTGCTACCTTTCAAATGTACTTTGTTTCTTTCAGAAACTTTGAAGAATCCAAGTGCTAATCCAGGTGTTGAGGAGGGTGTATTTTCCTCAGCACACACTTCTCAAGTTACCAGTCTTTTCCCATGGACAGGGTATTCACTCTTTCAACCAATGGTACCTTTGCACTTGGAACAAAGGAAAACCATTTGGATGATGGATAAGGGAATTCCCCAAGCCTACTGTTCAGGTAGGTGTGAGCCCTGATTGGAATGGAGGCTGCATCTTGGGAAATGTTGTTCAGAGATCCTCCCTCAAAGGTCAAGACTACTTGGTTGGGCAGGCAACGGTGGCTCAGTGGCAGGGTTCTCACCTGCCATGTTGGAGATCCAGGTTCAATTCCTGGAGCCTGCCCATGCCAAAACAACAACAACAAAAAACTGCTTGGTTGTACTTTCTGAGATCCTTTCAGTTCTGCTTCCAACAACTTTCTGTTTCTCTTTCCTACCTTCTGTTACCCCTCTTTGGTTGGAAAAAAAAGAATATTCATTTTCTTATTAAAGTCATTGAAACTCTGTTTTCTAGGTATATTTCTTCTTCCATGGCTTTCTTAATAATCCTGTCCCTTTGTCATCCTTATTCTCCCACTTTGTAGATTAATTTCTTCTATGTTTGCATTTTACTTGCCCTCTTTTCCATCATTGTCAAACTCCTTACTCTCTGTCCTGCCTTAGCACAGTAACTTATTGATCATCTCTTCTTTTTCTATCCCTCCTCCATATTGAAAGCTAAAATTTGACTATGAATCCACATATGCATTATATATGTTGGAAGCTCTTCTGTCCCACCATTCTTAAGTTAGTATTTGCTTTCACCAAACATTTTTCCTCCCAATCTATTTCAGGTTGGGAGACGAGACTGCAAAACCAAGGATCAAATTACAAGAAGATCATTTTGGGGGAAGAAACATCTGGTGACATAAATATCATAAGGTTCACCGGAAATGGTGGGGAATGTGGTCAATTTGAGGAGAACCTTGAAGACCCCAAGGGGCTTTTGAAGCCAATGGTGTACATCCAAGCAATGACATTTTCTCAGGAGAGAGCTTCTACATGGCGTGATTTGGGCGTAAACTGTAATCTGAGCTCAAATCTTGGTTTACCACAGAGAAGTTCTACAGGAAAACATTTCCATGAATGTGAGCTACATATCAAGAGTCTGGGTTCTGATTCATTCTTAAACAGATATCAAAAGGGATATGCAGATCAGAAACTCTGTGAAACCAATGAATGTAGAGAAGCTCTTGGGCAAAATAGGCACCTTATTCGACATGAAATAACTCGACCAGAAGGGAAATCTGCATATGCTGAAAGTGAGAAATCAATTCATCATAATATGGCTCTTACTATACATAATAAAATTGATACTTTAGAGAAACCCTATGAATGTTACCAGTGTGGGAAAGTGTTTAACCGGAGGCACTCCCTGAGTGAACATCAGAGAATTCATACAGGAGAGAAGCCGTATGAATGTCAGGAATGTAGAAGAGCCTTCACGCACAGCTCAACCCTCACTCGCCATCTGCGGACTCATACTGGAGAGAAGCCCTATGCATGCAGTGAATGTGGGAAAGCCTTCAACAGGATTTCATCTCTTACACAACATCAGAGAATTCACACTGGGGAAAAACCCTATAAATGTAAAGACTGTGGAAAATCCTTCTGCCAGAGTTCTTATCTGATTTTGCACAAGAGAACACATACTGGCGAGAAACCCTATGAGTGTAATGAATGTGGAAAAGCCTTCAGTGATCGTTCATCTCTTAATCAACACGAGCGAACTCATACCGGTGAGAACCCTTATGAATGTAATCAGTGTGGAAGAGCCTTCAGCCAGAGGTCTTCCCTTGTTAGGCATGAGAGAACTCACACTGGAGAGAAACCATATAGTTGTAATGAATGTGGGAAAGCCTTTAGCCAGAGCTCTTCACTTGTCACACATCAGAAAACCCACACTAGTCAGAAAACCTACAAAATCATTGATTGTGGGAAAGCTTTCCTTCAGAGCAGCCACCTTATTGGATTTTAGGAATTGCTTGTTATTTTGTGAAGCACTTTTTAGCACTCTACCATATAAGTATGGTTGAATGTTGCCATTGTGATGTGTACTAATTGAGAAGAAGTACGTTTATGCCACTTTCTTGAAAGAAAGCACTGAGGGTTATATCTGAGATGTGGCCTTTTAATAGAGGAAGTTGCCATTGAGCTACACCCAGTGAGCTCTGTCCTTTTTGAAGTGATTGGCAAATGGAAGCATTAATATGGAATAGGATTTTGCTAAGGATTATTATGATAAATTTAGTTGTTGAAATGCAAGATGTTCCATTTTAACTTTTTATCTTGGGTTCAATGTCTTTGTTGTAGTATTCTGTTTCAAATATTTTACCTAATAATTCCACCACTATTGGTCATTCACCTAGTTTCTAATTCAACTCACGTATTACTCTGGCAGTGTAAAGCTTGGTTAAGACAGAATGCTCTTTTGATGTTATGTCAGAAGTGAAAGGTGCAAAATAGTATATGTAACTCCATACATTGAAGTAAAAATATATATATAAAGAACAAAGGCTAGAAAGAGACAAAAAAATTAAAAGAATTTGTCAGCATTATCTGATTATGTGTAAATTTTTTTGTCTTTTTTTTTCCCATTTCATTCAGTATTGCTATAATCATTTTGGCAATAAATAAAATTTAAACAACATAAAAATTGAGAGGGTGTTATGTTTCATTGATTGGTCAGAAAGGATTGTGGATAGCAAAAGGGCAAGAATGCAGTAAATCTTGGAAATAGAGAAGTGGAGCAACCTTTAGTGGCTTGGGAAAAATCCCAATCATGAAATTTACTTCACAGACCAAATAGCAGCCAAGTATACAGATATGAATGCTCAACATTATGAATATTTCTTAGTTGCTTACTATATGCTAGATACCAGTCTAGCACTTATGTATATTTCCTCATGTAAACCTCATGACAACCCCATGAAATTACAGAAGAGAAAATAAAGAAATAAAGTAACTTGTCCCAGGTCACTCATCTAGAAAATAGTGGCATCAGGATTTGAACCCAAATAATGTGTATAAAGCCAATGCCATGTTTGCCATCCTACAGCACAAGGAGGGCTACAGGAGAGCTGGATTTTCCAGATTCTCCCTTAGAAGTCACCTAATTTTTTCTGAATCTTTTCATAAAGGTTTGAGGCAGGTTGCTGGCACTGCTTCCTTTGATCTAAATTGGCCTGTTCACATGAATTTTGTTGTCTTTCCTTAAAGTAGGGATCTTTTATCTGGAGTTTGTGTACACACTAATGGATTGATAGATGTCTTTTAAATGGCTCTATGAAGAATCTAGAACTGTATACAAAATGTGCCTAGATGTATTTTCTGGGGGGAAATGTCTATAGCTTTTACCATTTTCTTAAGAACAGTTGACTTAGAGCTTTCATGGAATATGCTGTTTTCAATCTTGATCTCTTCTTCCTTCCTATGATTATTTACAGAGAGCTTGAACGCTGTGTGAGGTACCTGTAAAAAAGACATGAGATTTTAGGCATCACTGAACAGATATTCCAGTGGTGAGGGAGAAGGACTGGCTTCATGTGTGTGTGTGACCAGTACAGTCACACAAGTCTCTGCTCTCAGAAAGACCATGTGATTAGTTGAACACTCTTCTGTCTCTGTCTTGAAATTCTTAGTTTTGAACAAAATCTCCCTCCTCCACTGAGAATATATTTTCATTTTTTTCAGTGGGCCCTGCAAATTATATAACTGGTTCCTATGAGGGAATGAAGGGCAGGGGCAAATACTAAGGAAGTACCCAAATACTACAAATAATTCCAGGTTTTGGTAGATACTATGGAAGATATAAACAGGATGCTTCTGAGATAGATAATAGGAGAGGGGCCTATCTCAGATAGGGCCATTCTGAGGGTCTGAATTGAAATTGAGATATAAGTGACTGGAGGATCCAAGGTGAAGGATTTACCCAGAGGAGAGCTTTAGTTTAGCTTTGTTTTCACATGTGGTAGATTTGCCATTTTCTAAACAACTGGAATTTTCGTTTTGGTTTCTCTGATTCAGAAGTGTTGAGAGAAATAATTTTAAAAATTTCTGTATGTCTAAATTTGTTTAAACATTTTTTTCTTGTCATATTGCATTGGCTTCGCCCTCCAGCATGATGCTGGATAGGACTAGTGAGAGCAGACATCCTTCCTTGCTCCCAGTCATAGCTAAAAGCATTCAGTCTTTTTCTGTGATTATGAAACATCATAGTCACGTGGGTTTTTCAGAGATTCCTTTTATCTTTTTCCTTTAATAACTTTCTATTTTTATTATCAGGTGGTCTGATAATATGTCTACTGTTTTGAATCTTTTGTTCTAGTTTGCTAGCTGCCATAATGCAATATACCAGAAACAGAATGGCTTTTAATAAGTTGCTAGTTTACAGTTCCAAGGCTGAGAAAATCTCAATTAAATCAAGCCTATACAACTGTCCAATCTAAGGCATCCAGGGAAAGATACCTTGGTTTAAGAAGGCCGATGAAGTTCAGGGTTTCTCTCTCAAGTGAGAAGGCACATGGCGAACACAGTCAGAGTTTCTCTCTCATCTGGAAAGGCACATGGTGAACACGGTCAGCGTTCCTCTCTCATCTGGAAGGGCACGTGGAGAACATGGCGTCATCTGCTAGCTTCTCCTGGCTTCCTGTTTCATGAAGCTCCCCGGGAGACATTTTCCTTCTTCGTCTCCAAAGGTCGCTGGCTAGTGGACTCTGCTTCTCGTGGCTATGTCATTCTTCTCTGCTCTCTCTGAATCTCCTTCATTCTCCAAAATATTTCCTCTTTTATAGGACTGTATGAAACTTATCAAGACTCACCCAAATGGGTGGAGATACATCTGCCCTAATCCAATTTAACAACCACTCTCGATTGGATTACATCTCCAGGGAGATGATCTAATTCCAGATTCCAACATACAGTATTAAATAGGGATTATTCTGCCTTTACAAAATGGGATTTTGATTAAAACATGGCTTTTCTAGGGTCCATACATCCTTTCAAACCAGCACATCTTTGAAATTCATTTTGGTTTGCTGTATGGCTTACTATGTGCTCAAGTTTTATAAGTGTTCCATATATGCTTAAGGAGAAACTATGTTCTCTGGTTTCCTGACTCAGAATCTAACTTGTCAAGCACATGAATCTTATTAATCAGTGGTTCTCAAGTTCCCAGAGTTACAGAGTTAAGAAGTAAGAATTAGGACCCAGTAATCTGCATTAAAAAAAATGTAATCTGCATTAAAAAAAATGCATCAGTTATTAGGATCTTTCCAAGTTTAGAACACCAACTTTTGAGGATAAACTCCATTTGTGAGTGAGAACACAGAACACAGTAGCCTTGGAGCTAAAGAACAGTTTTGATTTTTGGCGTAAGTTGTGAGTCCACAGTTTTGTGATCAAACGTGCAGTGCTCTGTAAGTGCGTAATTCTCTTTCTATGTGTTGAAGATCTCATCTTCCTGGTATCTGGGCATACGCAGCTTCTTGAGTTAAGCATCAGTGAGTTGTTTTGGGATTTTCATATCACTTATATCAATTTTGGTGGAGGTGGCAATGACAAATTCCTGGTGTGTCCTATGCAGAGGAACTCGATTGAGGACCAGGAGTCCAATCACAAGTAGCAAGCCACTGCTTAGCTGATTCAGGAAAACCACTCTGCAAGTTGACCTTGCCCTTGTGGTGACCAGTAAGGATGATTAGAATGGACCCAGGAGTGGTGCTAGATTGCAGCTTTTTCACATGCTGACTGAAAGATTTTCTGCCATGGCTCAACAGCATCTGAGGTACATCTTCAGTAGAATAATATCTAGGCATTTTGCAAAGTTTAACCACTCTGGTACCTCCATGTTCGTCACCACCAATGGGTTTTGCGACAATAGCAAGAACCATCTCCTTTTTCTTATCAGTCCTGGATTTAGCTTCTGAGTACTTCCACCTGTACATGACCTTTCTGGAATCCATTGCAGATCGGAAACATCTCCCAATTCCTCTGATGAGGACCAGGTTTTGGCTGCAGTGACGCTTCTCTTTCTTGGGCTTTTTGGTCTTGAAATTACCCTTCTAAACCTTGCCACTGGCATCAGCCTCCTTGGCTTCAAGATTTCTTTTCCATAGTAGCCAGCTTCTCAGCCTTTCCACCCACCACCTTGCAAGATGGGAAAGAGCAGCAGTCTGCATTTTTAATAAGCACCCCAGATAATTTCACTAATGTACGTAAGTCTTTCCATCACATTTTGAGAAACTTGGGTTATCCTTAATTGTTTTTAGATTGTTGACCTAAAATGCATTAGCTTAAATTGAGTTAAAATTTCCTATTGCTATTGTTCTCTTAACTTCCTCCAGTATTTCCTGTTATTTTTTGCTTCTCAGTTTTTGGTATTCTTTATCTGGTAAAAAATTCACAACAGGTCTTCATTGTGAATTATGCCCTGTGCCATTTTGAAGTGACTTCCTTAACTGCCTTTACTGCTTTCCCCCTCCCTGGAATTCAAAGTTATCTGATAACACAACCTCTGCTTTTTAAACAAAATTAATCTATTTTTCTGGTATATTTTCACATCCCTTGCATTTCAACTTTTTAAATCTCTTTGTGTTAGATGTTGTTCTAGTCTGCCAGAATGCAACATAAAATGAAATGGAATGGCTTTTGAAAGGGGGAATTTATTAGGTTGCAAGTTTATAGTTCTAAGCCTGTAAAAGTGCCCAAATTAAAGCAAGTCTATAGAAATGTCCAAATTAAGGCATCAACAAGAGGCTACCATCACTCAAAGGCTGATGAAGTTCAGGGTTTGTCTCTTAAATGGAAAGGCACATGGCGACATCTGCTAGCTTTCTCTCCAGGCTTCTTGTTTCATGAAGCTCCCCCAGGGGCGTTTTCCATCTTCACCTCCAAGTGTTTCTGGCTGCATGGGTTCTCATGGCTCTGGTGGTTCTCAAGCTTTTTTCAAAAAAATGTCTCCTCTTTTAAAGAATTCCAGTAAAGTAATCAAGCCCCACCTGCAATGGGTGGAGTCACCTCTCCCTCTATTCAAAAGTTAATACCCATAATTGGGTGAGCCACATCTCTGTGGAGATAATCTAATCAAGTTTCCAACCTATCATGCTGAATAGGGATTAAAAGAAATGCTTGCTACCACAAGACTGGATCAGGTTAAAGCATGACTTTTCTCGGGCATATAATCCTTTCAAACCAGCACAGATGTCTCTTTCATTTATAGTGTATAGTTGGATTTTATTTTAGGATCCTTTTCCTTTTAAAGGATATACATTTATGTCAACTGTTACTGTAATAATTGTGGATGGCTTTAATTTTCTTAATGCATTTTATGGCCAGTTTGTTATTTTTGAGGCTTTTTGTTTTGTTTTGTTTTCTATCTCCTACTATATTGGCTTTGGAGACGTGTGTCTTTTCTGATAATTTGAAGGTATATTTTCTGTTTCAATTTATTCTGACATTTTGTTTTATTACATTAAACATAATTAAACTGATATGTTGTAACCTTACAACTTTAATCACTTTTTTTTTTAACATGGTCAGGCACCAGGACACGAACCCGGGTCTCTGACATGGCAGGCAAGAATGCTGCCTGCTGAGCCACCGTGGCCCGCCCTCTAATCACTTTTTGAAGGATTAAAAAGTCAAGTTACAGGTTATGTATAGGGTAATAACACTTTTAAAACATTTTGATTTATGGAAAACAATGTTATATATAGTTTATGGATCCATATATATGATCTGGCAATAAGTACCAAATATAAAAATGGCAAGTATAAGGACCACATTCCTAACAAGCAGGGAATAGTGTCCTGGGGTATATGTGTATATATATATATCTTATAATATTTTGTTTCTTTAACCAAATCTTAGGACAGTATGGTAGAGAGGCTTTATCAGAGCTTGGTGGTAAGTATGTAGATATACATAATGTTATTCTCTGCATATTTTGGAGGATTGAACTATTTCTAATATTTTTTTCTCTTCGTAAATCTTTTTCTACACTTTTATTTATTATTAGATATTCATTGTAGTCACCTATATATAACATAAAATTTGACATTTTAACCCTTTTTAAGTGTACAATTCTGTGGCATTTATTACAGTTTACAGCTTTGTGCCACCATCACCACCATCTACTGCTAAAACTTTCCCATCACTCCAAACAGAAACTTTGCACCCATGAAGCAATAACCTCCCACTCCCCCCTCTCTCCAGTTGACTCTACCTTCTGACTCTATGAATTTGCTTTTTCTAGTTATTTCATAGAAGTGGGGTCATATAATATTTGTCCTTTTACGTCTGACTTATTTCACTGTGCACCATGTCTTCAAAATGCATTCATGTTATCACATGCATCAGACATCATTCCTTTTTTTCCTACTATTAAAATAACATAATACATCTTTTTACAGAATTTGTTCACAGAAGAACTTCTGATGTTAGTAAATGTGCACAATCTCATCCTTATCTTAAAAAAAATTTTTTTTTTTTTTTGCATGGGCAGACACTGGGAATTGAACCCAGGTATCCAGCATGGCAGGTGAGAACTCTGCCTGCTGACCCTCAGTGGCCCGCCCTCATCCTTACATTTTAACATTCAAAGGTTTGGAACTGTCATGTCATAAATGCTAGGAGTCTATAGATGTATTTTATTTCACTTTCATGATGGCACAATTTCAAAGTAATTATCTGTTTGGTACTATGAATGTAAAATAGATCTTAGTTGAAAAATAAACAAGCATTTCAAATAAGAATGTAATCTTTGGACAAGCTGTTAAGGCTCAAATTACTTGGTGAAGTCTCTTTGACTTTGAGCTTTTAAGATAATTGGCATTTCACAATGAAGGAAAGTAGGAACCAACTGTTTTAGAGATAATAATAAACATGGTCAGAAGTTCTGAATCATAGCCTAAAGTTAAGTAACCCCAGGCATAAATTTCTCGAAAACTCTCAGGTTCACTTCTCCACATATGAAGGGCCAATAATTTGGAAGGGAGCTACTGTGTCAGCTGTACCATCATGTCCAAATACGCACATGTAAGAAGCAGTTTGTTTTAATGCTCCTATCAAACTCTTAAGTCACATTCTAAATAGGCATTGTGGGTTCATTAAGATAAAAGTGAAACCTAGTCTCAATTTTAAGTGGGATAAATTAATTGGAAGGGGGAAAAAAAGAACCATCACTACATAATGGTTCAAATAGGTTTCATATTATAGTAGAATATTTCTCCTCTGAGAAGAGAAGAAACATCATTTTTCGAAAATCACAAATTTGAAGCCAGACTTGGCTACTGACTTCAATTATATCCTTGAACTGGCAATTTGTGCCCTTCCTTTGCTTTGAAAAAAAAGTATAAGAAGGAAGAGATTACCATTCACTATTCTTGGATCTTCAGCCAATTTAGGAACAGTATAGAAAAACACTGGCATATCTGTTTCCTCTTGGCGAATCTACGTCCTGTTGGGAAAACGAATCTGTCAATTATTCAAAACAGGAGCACTACATTTTCCAGCTTCAAATACATAACATTGTACATAGAAATTCCAAGTACTGGTTCAGCAGTAGGATTCTTTTTAAAAGCTTTTTAAAATGCCCGTGCACTCTCTCCTGGCACTACATATTTTCTGTTTGCTGAGATCTGAAGTTCCACTGGAATGTTGCATGCACACCTGCATTATAGGTCATTTTAATGATGTGATGCTCAACGTGCACCAATCTGGTGGACGCATGGCCCGCCACTGCAGATCCTCCAAGCCCAGGAGTCTGGCAATAGAGCCGGTAGACGGGGACGGTGGCCTAGGAGGACCCCAGCATGCCCACTGCAGTTGCAGCCACACGCGTGAGAACCACCTTTTCCCATTGCCTCCAGCCCTCCTCCTGGGCACACATGGAAAGGGTCGTGCTTTTGGGGCTGTCCATAACAGCTGCACTGCCAGGTCCCTGACCTGGCTCTTGTGTCCCCACTTCCAGACTGCCTAGGGCCCCTTTCAGCACCCCCTGTCCCTCGCCATCGCCTGTCCCACGTGCCTCCTTCCCAGACGGCAAAGCCCTCCCAACAGACCTTTATTCTTTTCATGGCTGGATAATATCCCACTGCATTAATCATAATTGTTTTAAAGCGCTTCCTTTCCTTACCCCTAAAAAAAGCAGTTCAGGGTATGTTGCCATTAGTATCAATATGTGACTTGGTGAATGCAAAAACCACTAGCCTTGATATTTTGCAAATGGATACTGATGGCACAGGATAAAATTTCTAGTTAGAACATTGTCTCTCCCAAGAGCAATGTATTTCAAAAATAAAGATGCGAAGATACTGTTCTGTGAAAAACTGCCAGATCCCTGAGAAATTTATTGTGGTATTGACAGAGTCCCATGAATTGGTATATAAGGAAAGGTCAAAACTGTTCCATGAATTGAGATTCGTACTGGGAGCTATTTGTGCCATGATAAAACTATTGTCTAGGCTTTAGAACGACTGCATCCATTTCCTATTGATGCTGTAACAACCTATGCACATTTGGTGACTTAAAAACACTACTCGATTCTCTGACTTTTCTGGAGATCGGAAATCTAAAATCAGGGTGTTGATAGGGCTGCATTGCTTCAGGACGCTCAAAGGGAAAATTCATTTCTTTGAGTTATGGCTTCCGGAAGCTGCATCATTCTAACCTCTGCTTTCATCTTTGCATCTCCTCTGGTTCTGATCCTTTTGCCTCCCTTTCATGAAGACCTTTGAATTAAATTGGGTCCACCTAGATAAACTTCACATTGAAGACCCTTAATTTTATCACATTGGCAGCGTCCCTTTTGTCATATAAGGGAACATATTCACAGGTTCTGGGGATTGGGACATGAAAATCTTTGGGAAACAAGTATTCAGCCTATGACACCTGCTCTTCCTGACATTGGGCAGAAACTCAACACACCACATATCTGCTGGCAGGGGAAGACTGGAAGAGGAGATGGAAACGTGGAAGGGGAGAAGGGATATGCTCCTTTCAGCTTCCTCTTCCTGTATCCTTTGCTTGCAGGACAATATATCTATTACCTCTGAAGAGGGAAAACATCCTAGCAGGGTCTAAATTTCTTGAATCACACTTCTTTTCCCTTTGATGACATAGTTGTTCATCTTTTTTTTTTTTTTAATTTGCATATGCGCAGGAGGCACCAGGGATTGAACTCCAGACCTCCAGCACGGCAAGTCGGAGCTCTGCCTGCTGAGCCACGGCAGCCGCCCCAGTTATTCATCTTTTCTCTTGTACCAATGAGCGTTTTGCAAAGAACTCAGAGACCGGCCTCATTTTTCAATCTACTCAACGAAATGACATGTCCTTTCTCACAGGATGCACCCATGTGGGAATTTGGGGACACTCACAGGATGTATGTCTCTGAACACATTCTAGAAAGCAGGCACAGGTTCTAGAGGCCAAATGTCTGTATCTCATGCAGATTTTTAAAAACTTGGTGTTCTTTATTCACAATAAGTAGAAATTTATATAACAACCTTTTATTTATTAATAGCTTCTAATTCTCACGAGTCATTTATTTAAAGCCTTAACGCCACTATCATTCTCTAAACGCTCATTTTTATCAGGGTATAAAACCTTTCTGTAAACTATAAAAGATTTTTTTTTTCAATTCTCTTTCTTAAAATGACAAGTGATGTAAAAATTTATACTTCCACTTGATCTCAAACGAGGGGGTTTTCTAACATTAGTAGCCATATTAAGCGCATTAGGTGTTTTGGCCCAATCTATTAAGTGTCTTAAGGTGTTTCAGGTCCAAACCAAATTTACAGACGCTTCTTTTGGTCATTGTATCAGTTAAAATAGGAATTCAGTTGTCTTAGGGATATCATAGCGCTTTTGCATTTTGAAATTCTGTAGGGACACACTTAAAAACCTCATCTAATATAAATTTCCTTCCCGTGGAAAATGCACACCTGAGAATTTTAATAAACACTTATATCCTGTGGGTGTCCCGAGTTGAGTCCCTGCGCCCAAGGCTGGGGGTTCACCCTTCCCGCCCGCCCAGCGCTGGGGAGTCCGTGGGGAGGCCCCTGACCTAAAGACCCGGATGTGGGGGCGGGTAGGGCGGGGAGACCCAGTGGTGCCGGCCTCACACCAGGTCCCGCGTCCAAGAGGAGGACACAAACCAAATGCGAACGTCCGGGTAGACCAGAAGTCCAGCCCACGAGATTACGGCCGCTCCTTCCTGTTATACGGGCGCCGGGGCGAGGGGGAGAGTAAGGGCCAATCAGGGACTATCGGTGACTGTGCTCGGCTCATTGTCCAATCAGCAGCGCCGGGGGCGGGGCGATGCCAACCCTCGTGGACGTCACCTTTACTTCCAGCCACGCGAGTGTATCACTCCGGCATAATCGCTCTCTCACCTGCGCGGGCCGCGGGGGCCGCCGGGAAGACGCCCTTGAGACCCCCAGGAGAAGGGGAGATGGTGAGTCCAAGGGACCGGCCGAAGAAGGTCGGACTGGGGTGTCCTCTGCGCTTGTTTCCGAGGCTCGGGCTCAGCCCCTCGGGTGCTTAGGGTGGGCCAAGACGGCCCCGTGCGTCCTGTCCCGGCCCCGTGCGTCCTGTCCCGGCCCTGCGCCCCCTGCCCGGTGCCCTGTGTGGGGTGGGGTGGGGGGGAGGGGTCAGCCCCGCTTCACGCCCAGGCAGTGGGTGAGGTCGGGGTTTACCGGGGAAAGAGGAGTACCCCTGACTCGGGCTGTGGGGGCCTAGGTGAAGATCCACAGAGGAGCCGGCCTGCGGCGAGCCGGGTCTTTGGGGCCCCAAGCTCTCCTTTCTCAACCCGCTTTCCCGATTTACCCAGATGCACAGGAAGCCGGTCTGGAATCCTCCCCATTCTAGCTCATTTTATAGTCGTTAAATCCCTATAATGTCAGATCCCTCCCCGCATCCCCAAATGCCAGCTGTCCAACTCCAGAGCACATCATCACCATAAACTATTTGTCCCCCGTGCTAGACTGCAGTATTTGAATTATAAGGAAAGAATACCACCCCAAACCCAGCTGTGAAAAGTGTTTGAGTCTGTCCTCTCAGTAAACAAGCATCCTAGCAAAACCTTTTTGGGTTGAGGTCTCTTAGAAAACGTACTGTTGATTAGCTTTCTTAGCCTGCCTTCATATCTCTTCCTGGTTCTGGGTCTTAAATCCCCCAGTATGCTCGACAGCTAGATTTGGGAACTTGGAGAAAGCTCCTTGGTGTCTTAGGGCTGGAAGGACTTTCCCTATATATCCTCTGTCTAAAAAGAATATCTTGGAGCACTGCTTTTTTTTTTTTAACCCCAACCTGAGATTTGTGGATTGAATTGTGCCCCTTCCCACCATCCCCAAAGATATTTGGACGTCTCAGCCCCTGTCCTTGTGAATGTGACCTTTTGTCTGGGAATAGGGTCTTTGAGCATATATTCAAGATGAGGTCATGCTGATTTGGGATGGGGCTAATCCAGTGTGACTGATGTCTTCCTAAGAACAGACACAAAGCAAGGGAGGCCATGTGGTTTCAGAGGCAGAGACTGGAGTGACACATCTATAAGCCAAGGATGCTCAGTGATACTGGCGACCACTAGAACGTGGAAGAGGCAAGGAAGGATCCTCCTCTACAGGTTTCTGAGGGAGCATGGCCCTGCTGGGACCTGATTTTAGACTTCTGGCCTCCAGAATTGTGAGAGGATAAATTTATGTGTGGTACTTTGTGGATACTAATATGTGACACTGGAAGTTTTAGCTAGAGTGCTCAGACAGAAGAAAGGAATAAAAGGCATCCAAATAGTAAGGAAGAAGTAAAACTCATTTGCAGATGACATGATCATATACTTGGAAAATCCTGAGAAATATATGACAAGGCTACAAGCAGCAAAACAAACAAACAAGGATAAATGGAACGCCTCAAAATCAAAAGCTTATGTGCCTTAAAGGGCTTATTCAAATAGGTGAAGAGGCAGCCAACTCAATGGAAGAAGATATTTGGAAACCACATATTGTTTAAAAGTTTGATATCCTGTATACATAAAGAAATTATGCAACTCAACAACAAAAGACCAAACAACCCGATTATGAAATGGACAAAGACTATGAGTAGACATTTCTCTGAAGAACAAATATAGATGGCTAAAAAGCACATGAAGAGATGCTTGTCTTCATAAGGGGAATGCAAATTAAGATTACAATGAGGTATCATCTCATGCCTATAAGAATGGCTGCTATTAAACAAACAGAAAACTGCAAATGTTCGAGAGGATGTAGAAAAATTAGAACACTTATTCACTGCTGGTGGGAATGTATAAGGGTACAGCTGCTGTAGAAGACAGTTTGGAGATTCCTCAGAAAACTAAATATCAAGTTGCTCTATGACCTGGCAATTCCAATACTCAGTATATACTTAGAAAATCCAAAAGCAGTGACATGAATAGACATTTGCACATTGATGTTCATAGCGGCACTCCAATTGCAAAAAGATGGAAAAAATCCAAGTGCCCATCAACAGATGAGTGGTTAAATAAAATGTGGTATATGCATATAATGGAATATTATGCAACAGTAAGAAGAAATGAGATCCCAAAGCATATGACAATATGAATGAAATTTGAGGACATAATGCTGAGTGAATTAGACACATAATGATCTCACTATTATGACTCTGGTTGACATAAACACAGAAGCTTACAAATACAGATTCTAGGGGACCTAGAGGGCAAAGTCCATTAGATTTCAAGGTCTCAGAGTCATTTATCTTCAGGGCTTTAGAAAGCAATAGTACCACCCTTTCCAAATGCCTACACAACAGCCTGCGTCTCTCTGAGTACAACCTTGGGGGCCATAGGGCCTACTAGTTGAGACTGGCAGCAGTTCTGTTTATACAGGTCCCATAATACTCTTGTTGGCTTTTTATGTAGTAAGCAAGGATCATGCCCATCAGATACAAGGAATTTCCACAAATCCTTCCTGAATAACTCCGTCACCAATCCTGGCTCTCTCTGAAATGGCTGACAGTTTCCCTATTTGGCCAAATTCTCATGTGGGCACCATTCTCTGGGATCTCTCTTCCTAGAAGCCCAGAATTTTCCAGAACATCAACTTCTTGTTTCTTTGTAGCCAAAAGTTCAGTTTTCAGCTTATCTCTTTCCTGTTTCCATGGTTAGATGAGATAGTGTTATAAATCTTATATTTACAGTATTTCCGGTTTATTCTGTTTCTCTAGAGAACCCTAACAGATACAGTATGGATTGAGGAGATTCTTATCAATTATCAAAAAAATAAAAAATTCCTGTCTCTGTAAATACAGTAGTATCAACTTCTTGACTCTTATGTACCGAACCTGCTGCTATTCAATGATAGGTTTGTTGGCAAAGCTGCTTTTATGATTGGACTCCAAGCTCAGTGTGCAGGGAGAGCTTGTGACCTGATTCAGGAACTCTCTGCAGGAAGACACACCTGCCTCTGTGTTGTTGTACATAGAGAAAATTCCAATTAGACAGAAACATCCCTCCAGTTGAAGTTCAAGGACTTAGCAGATCAGATGCCTTCTGATAGTTACCAATTAATCGTTCCTTGGCAAATACATCAGTAAGTCCACTGAAATCATCAACAAGATCTTAAACACAACATCTGCCTGTCAATTCAAGATTAATTCTGGACCATGTATAGAATCTAGCTGCCTTGGTTCAACAACCACAACTGGGAAAAATGAGTGTGCCAGAAAATTTCAAATGAATTCATGGGGAAAAGAATTGTATGAAAAGATGATGGTGGAGGTTAGGAGCTGCCCAACTGCTGAAATAAGGTGCAGAATAAGTCTTACTGCTTTTTTTTCATTAAATGATTTTTATTGTGAAATACAATTTATATACAAAAATGTAAGAAACAATTTTATAAAAAGGAGCAATAATCTTCAGAGTACATTTTAACAAGAAGTTGCAGAACAGATTTCAAAGTTTGGCATAGGTTACCATTCCATAACTTCAGGCTTTACCATTTAGTTGCTCAAAAACACTGGAGGTTAAAAGAAACCAATAGAGTGGTTCAGCATACTCGCCTGTTAAATCCCATCTTCTCTGTTACAACTCCTCCTCCTTTGACCCTACGCCAATCTATAGGGGTGTTTGGGCTATGCCCAGTCTAGCTTTTTCATGTTGAAAAGTGGTATCAATGATACCGCTTTTATTCTTGGAGAAGGTGAACCCTCTAGGTTTCAGGTTTTATCTATCCTAGGAACTCTCTGAAGGTTAAAAATTTCATGAAAGTATAAAGTTAGTGCGTAAAATTTTATAGAGTCTCAGTTAGAACCCTAGGTGTTCTTTAGGGTTAACAAGAATGATATTGGTTGGGGTTTAGCAAACAATGGCAGTTAGCAGTATCTAGCTGAAGCCTGCATAAGAGTAATCTTCAGAATAACCTCTCAGCTCCATTTGAACTTTTTTAGCCACCGATACCTTATTTCGCTACACTTCTTTTCCCCCCTTTTGGTCACGTAGGTATTGTTGATTCCACGGTGCCAGGGCCAGGCTCATCCCTGGGAATCATGTTGTATGCTTTCAGAGAGACTTTAATCCTTGGATGTCCTGCTTCATGTAGGGGGAAGGGTAATAATTTTTCTTACAGAATTGGGCTTAAAAAGAGACAGGCCACATGAGCAACAAAAGAGGTTTCCTGAAAGCAACTCTAAGGCATAATTATAAGTAGTCTTAGCTTCTTTGCTACAGAAATGAGTTTTGCATGGACAATCCTCAAAATCAAGGACTTGTGCTATATTCTCAGGAATCCCTAATGTTTGAGAGAGTATCCAGTGTTTTCCTGATGGGGAAATCTTAAAAAATTAATTTATTAATTAAAAAAATTAAGAACAAACAAACAAAAACATTAACATATTCCGTTGTACATATATATTCAGAAATTCTCAATATCATCACTTAGTTGCATATTCATCATTTCTTAGAACATTTGCATTAATTCAGAAAAAAAATAAAATAAAACGAACACAGGAAAGAAAAAAAAAGATTATACCTTCCATACCCCTTACTCCTCGCTTTCATTGATCACTAGCATTTCAAACTAAATTTATTTTAGCATTTGTTCCCCTCTTATTTGTTTTTATTTCATATGTTCTACTCCTTTGTTGACAGGGTAGATAAAAGGAGCATCAGACACAAGGTTTTCACAATCAGACAGTCAGTCACATTGTGACAGCTATATCATTATTCAATCATCCTCAAGAAACATGGCTACTGGAACACAGCTCTACATTTTCAGGCAGTTCCCTCCAACCTCTCCATGACATCTTGAATAACAAGGTGATATTTACTTAATGTGTAAGAATAACCTCCAGGACAACCTCTGGACTCTGTTTGGAATCTCTCAGCCATTGACACTTTGTCTCATTTCACTCTTCCCCCTTTTGGTTGAGAAGGTTTTCTCAATCCCTTGATGCTGTCTCAGCTCATTCTAGGGTTTTTCTCAATCCCTTGATGCTGAATCTCAGCTCATTCTAGGATTTCTGTCCCACATTGCCAGGAAAGTCCACACCCCTGGGAGTCATGTCCCAGGTAGACAGGGGGAAGGTGGTGAGATTGCTTGTTGTGTTGGCTGGAGAGAGAGGCCACATCTGAGCAACAAAAGAGGCTCTCTTGAGGGTGACTCTTAGGCCTAAATTTTAAGTAGACTTGACCTATCCTTTGTGGGGTTAAGTTTCATATGAACAAACCCCAAGACTGGGGGCTCAGCCTATAGCTTTGGTTGTCCACACTGCTTGTGAGAATATCAAGAATTCAACTTGGGGAAGTTGCATTTCTCCCCGTTCCCTGATGGGGAAATTTAATAATGCCATGTTTTTTCTCCAGTTCCAGAAGGGACTCTACCAAATACTTTCTAATTATCAGCCTACCGTAGTCTGGGGTGTATCTGAGTATGACATTAAACCATACAAAATTACAAGTCCTTATTCCCATTCTGGGTTCCATGAGTTCAGGTGTTAAAATCCAGGCAGGTTGATTTAGATTGTGTGTTATATTGAACTAGATTCTACACACAGCCAGCCTCCCTGCCTTTGGTCTCATACAATAGGTAAAGCTCTAGAATGCATATGCTATCCTTTGCTCTGTATTCTGATTTACCTTATCCCTACCAGATCAGCCTCATTTTTATCTCTAATTCAAGCTCTAATTGTCTAAATGGTGTATCCAGGCATATTGAATTAGATTATGTGCTACAGAAAATTTAGGTTCTGGACCAAATTTTGGTCACAAAGAGCAGATGAAGTTCTAAAATATAGACAATGTCATCCTTACCGCTGTATTCTGAATTACCTTAATCCTGACCTGATTTGCTTCATTCTTATCTCTAAGCACCAGGTTATATATATATAAAACAGCCGCTCAAAACCCAGAAGTAACAATTACCGCTTAGACTAAATGTGATTGCTATAAGTGGCAAAATAAGGCAGAAACAAAAGAGCAAATACTGTATGTTCTCATTTACAAAATACTTATAAGAAAACAGGGGCCTAGATTCTAAACAGTTATATCTTAATATTCTTTCATCAGCATTAACAAATATACCTCACCAATACTAGGGATCAACAACAGGTGGGGATAAGTAGTATGGGATGCTTTGTGTCTTCTTTTATGTTTCTATTTTACCTTATTATTTGGAATAATGAAAATGTTCTAAAATCAATTCTGGTGATGATTGCACAACTGTGATCATCCTGGTGACCACTGATGGTACAGTTTGGATGGAGTGTATGGTGTGTGAATATATCTCAATGAAATTGCATTAAAAAATATTGAAAATGAAAAAACATCTGGTTGAAATCCAGGCCAACCTATAACTTGGGTCTATGAACTTGTATGATTTGAATTTACTCCTCTTAATTTCAATTTCTTCAACTGTAAGTAGGGATAGCCATAAGGATTGCATAACATAGTTTAGGGTTAAGTCAGATAAATTACAGAAATAGGTGTGTAGATTGCTTTTAACATAGGATGCGTTCAAAGATCCAGGTCTTTTCATATAGTCATCCATAAAACCTGAAAAATCACTACAGTGGAAACAAACGTTTGGGTTATACTATGCAGTGTAGATGAGGCAGGGTTAAAATTAGGATGGTGGCTGGCTGATGAGTAAAAGGCAAACTCCAAGAAGGGGTCAGGCCACAATAAGAAAGATATCTCTGAGTAGGACGCCAATAAACAGCACGTGGGGCCAACTTACCCCACCTGAGTGAGTCATCTACCATCAAAAATCAACAAAGGAGGAAAAACGGGTGGTCAGTAATTCATAAAAATTACAAAAGCAACAAAAATCTATAAAAGCAGATGGCCCCACAATGCTGGGACCTGTCACCGTTTGCTTCTATCTTCTTACAAGAGTGCCTGCATGCCCTTCTGTATGTATACTTAAAAATTTTCTGCCTTCCTACTTGACCTGTGCTGTGCCCTTGAATTCTTTCTTGAAGCATGGCCAAGAACCTAGGAACTCAACACCAGCAACAAAGATATGACGTTGATTTCTGCATTATAAATATTTCATTTGATGAAAATTTCCACAGAAATCCAATGAAATTTAAGCTAATTATGTTCTAGGAATAGGAATACAACTGTTGACACTGGGGATAGCCATCACTCCATTTCACCTAAACTCTTTGAGCTTTTAATTAACGTCATGAAGCCCAATAAACAATAGATCTTGGGGCTCAGTAATTAGAACAGATCCTCCGAGACGTTGTCTGAGGTGTCTCTTCTTTTGGTTTCTAATTATTTGTATCATTTCACCATTACAAAACTGTCATCACTATTTTATACATTACATGTACTTTCACTTTATCTTAATCTAAAGTGTTTCTGAAATGAGCGGCCGTGTTCAACGTATTATGTGTCTTGGTCCAATCTATTAACTATTGAGTTTTCAGGTCTAACCTACATTTATATAAGCATGTTTTCATTTTTCTTATATCACCTAGAATAGGAATTCCGTTGCCATAGGAGTAATCATAGATTTCTACGTTTCAAAACACTTTAGGATCATTCAAAAAAATGACGTTAAATAAACTTTCCTTCCCGTGTTGACTCTCCACCTGAGAATTTTAGTAAACACTTGTATCTTGTGGGTTATTCCGAGGAGAGTTCGGGGTAGGGCTGGGGTGGGAGGTCCATAATATAAAGACCCGGATGTGGGGTGGGCGGGGCTGGGAGAATCCAGCGCTGCCGGCGGCCAAACCGCCCCGCGGAGGGAGACTAGGACATGACGTCACCTTCAAGCGTCCGTCCCTATACGTGGAGCGCACTTTCCTGCAGCAGGCCGGAACTAATTCTGCCCGAAAGCACACGTCCTCCATGGAGACGAGGAAGCTCCGCCCACTCAGTCACGTCGTCGTCCGTCGCTGAGCACCACTGTCCAGTCAACCACGCTGCTGGCGTTGCCGGAGCCCTCGCCAAGCCTTGGCGTACTGTCCAATCAGCGGTGTCGGGGGTGGTGCAACGCCAACGCGAACGTAAGATCAAAGCTACTTCCGGTCGCAGCGCGAGCGCGTCTTCCGCCCCCGTCGCTGTCTCACCGGGTCCGCCGAGAGGATGCTGCGGAGACCCCGGGAGACGGGAAGATGGTAAGTGCGGGGGGCGCCCGGGCGGCCCGGACAGGCTGAAACTGGGCTGCGGTGGGACCCGGGTCTCTGAGGCTCGGGAGCGAAGGGTGGGCTGAGCCGGTCCCGGGCCCCAGGCGTCCTTTCCCGGCCCCTCGCGCGGCGCCGGAGCCCCCGGCCCAGAGCCCCACGCCCCTCCCAGACTAAGGGGTGAGGCCGGAGTTCACGGGGGGGCCTCGACTCGGGCTCTGGGGTCCTGGGTGGGGATGCGCTGAAGACTCTCCATGGAACTGTGTGGGGCGAACTCCGCAGGGTGTCTCTGCGGCCCCAGGCGCTCCCCTCTCGACCGGCTTCCAGACTTATCCAGATGTGATCGTGTTACGCAGAGGAAAACAGAGAATACCACCTGAAGGCCCACTGTATAAAATCTTTGGCCTTGGGTGCACGGGTAGTTCAGTGGTTAGAATGCCTCCTTTCATGCGGGAGACTCGGTTTCGATTCCCGGACCATGCCCCCCTCCCCCCCCCCCAAAAAAAAAACCTTGGGCCTTTCCTCCTAGTATCTGCCCTAGGGACAGACATCCTAGTGGCTCTCTGGGTTTGAGATCCCTCTTTGATAATGATTTGATCAGTGTTTCGTAATGTTACCGGTAGATGAGCCCACTCTCCTACTTTTTCCTGGTCCTGTTCCCTGGGGAGAATCGAAAATGTCGCAGAGCTGCTATCATTCTTGGAGAGTCCAGTAAATAAATAGTTGCTCCCCGGGTTATCAATCCCAGAGGACAGATTGTGGAGTGAGAGTGGGGAATATCAGGGGAGCTGCTTGGAGGTCCAGGGGCTGGAAGGAATCTCATGATATACTCCTTATCCAAATAGCCAACCCCTTGGGGCCATTGCATTAATTTTTCCCCCTAATCCCAGTTTTCATTCTTTGAAGACACTTTCGTACTCAGCCTCTTCTGACCAACCAAACTTGGCACTTTGGGGGTAGCAGGTGTGGGCGGCAGAGAAAAAGGATTTTGCCCTCTGGATTCCCACAGACAATTGAAGAAAGAAAAACACCCAAAGGACAAGGCATACCCACCTCTTGTGAGGTGCCACACAACTTCAGAAATAGTAGACCACAGTCCAGAGTCGAGAGGGGGTTAGGATCACTTAGCAGACTGGGAGGAGCTGGGGAATGTCCTTGTGGTAGGATGAGCTGACCTGGACCTGACACTAGGGTCAGACGTGTCCGATTTTTAGTTCAGTCCTTCCTCTTTCTGGGTTTGTGACCTTGAAAATATTTATTCATTTATCAAGCCTTTGTTTTTTTTCAGTTTACAATTACTAAATTAATAGATCTTGAAAGATCAGGTCAAATATTTCCAAAGAAGCAAAAAAAGAGGTAGATTTCAGGAAAAAAAAAATTCCAGTCTTAAATTTCATTTGTTAAAAATTCTTCATTACTTTTTTCTTCTCCTGAGCGTGTGTGTATTAAGTTTCTCTATTCTTTTGTTCTTTTCTTTTGTGTGTTGATAAATGGAATTCCAGGAGTTTGGCCTTGAGAATGCTCTGGGGGAGAATTTTTTTAGCGAAAATCTCCCCCCAATACAGCTGCTGAAAAATCAATATATTTGCCCCCCCTATTGTGATATATATATTGATGAGTTACAAGGATTCACCAAAGTATCTTTTTCTCTTTTATAGGGTAGAGAATCTGTGACTGGATAATATGATTAATTGTTCACAAAATATTTTGTTACTCTGGAAATAATTAACTGTTACCTTTATTTTCCAAAATTTTGCTAATGTAAATATTGTTCAGTGAATATGTATGCCTAACATATATCAAAGATTTTCAAACTACAGTAATCTGGATAGTATGGTATTAGCCTAGGGCCAGAAACCAGATCAATGGAAGGGAACATCCTGTCTTTGGTTATGTAATGAGTGACAAAGTAAGTATCGCTGAACATTGGCAGAAGTGATGGGCTCTTTAATACACTGAACAGGGACAAACTATGTAAGAAAAAATGCATTATATTTCTGTCTGTTCTGTAGACAATGTACTATAGATTTAAACGCGAACACTTTAAGAACTTATAAGCAAATGTCTTTATAAGGAAAAGGAGAACTTTTTTTATATAAGAAAAAGGATGAGCCATGCAAGAAGAGATTGAAAAATTGACTATATTGAAATAAAGGCAATGAAAAAAATCACAGAGATAAAAGATATTTGCAGTACATACAAACATAAAAGGATTACTATGCAGAGCAAAAATGAACAAACAAGTGAATAGAAATGGAAAATGCACTAAAACATTTCACAAATGATGAAAGGCAACAATTGAAGTGATCAACCTTATGAATAATGAGCAAATAGCAAAGTAAAATCTCAAGTCTGTCCCACTTCACACTTACTAGAAGGGCAAAATTTAGTACATTAGATAATCCCAAGTGTTTGTGATCTTATTTAGCAAATAAACCATTATGCACAGTCGTTGGGGGAATCAGTTGATAAATGCCTTTGGAATTTCCTACCAAGTTTGAACTTGGCCACCTTGTTTTTCAGAACATTTTTGCTATTTTTTTTTTAACATTTTTTTTCCTGTTAGATTTGTAAAAGCAGAATTTGTTAAGTCCTTAAAAGTTCTGGTTTGGGGATTTGTTGGAATTTTATAAAGACTGCAGTTCTTTTTTTTAAAGAGCTGACATCTTGATGACACTGAGTTTTCCTTTGTAAGATCATGAGTCAGCTTTCCATTTTTTCATCCTCCTTTTATATTATCCAATATGTTTTTAAATTTGTCTGATAGGATCTTTTTCAATGCTTCATTAGACTTATTAAGTACTTAAAATTGTTTTTTACTGTAGCATTGTTAGTTTTTTAAAATTATTTTTTCTAATTTGCTGTTGATAATTAGAAGATAATGAAATTATTTTTAAACTTTTTGTTTTGAAATTTTAAACCCATGTGACAGTTGCAAAAATAATGCAGACCATATACAGAGAAATCTACCTTACCCTGAGTCAAATGCACAGATCTACCAATTTTAACATTTTGCTGGTTTTGCTATGTTATATGCATGTGTCTATCATCTATTTTCTGAATATTTGAGAGCAGGTTGCGCATATCATAATCCTTGAACACAAAATGTATTCCATATACATTTCACATATGTAACCACCTTAAGTGTAGTTAATCAAGTTCAAGAAATTTAATGTTCGTATAAAGCCTACATTCAGATTTCCATTGTTTATTCTATCCCAGTATTGTCCTTTTGAGCTTTTGCTCCTCTATTCTTAGATCCCATCCAAGATCATGAATTGTGTTTAATTGTCATTATATTTCTAGTTGCTCTCTCTTTTTTAAATTTTGGAAACATATAGTTTCAGTTGGCTGTATCTGCCCAATGCAACATACTAGAAATGGGTTGGCTTTTACAATGGGGATTTATTAGCTTACATATATACAGTTGTAAGTCTGAAAATGTCTAAAGCTATCAACAGGCCGATACCTACTCTAAAGAAAGGCTGGTGGCATCTCAAACACATCTGTCACATAGGAAGGCATGTGACTGGTGTCTGCTGGTCTTTCTCTTTTGGATTTGTTGCTTTCAGCCTCTGACTGCAATGGCTTCTCTCATTTTCTGGGTGTGTCCTTGTCTCTCAGCTTCTCTAGATTCTCTGGGTTTTTCTGTCTTATCTTCTCATAAAGTATTCCAGTTAAAGGATTAAGACCCACCTTGAATGGGCTGGGTCACATCTCAGTTGAAATAACCTATCAAAAGGTCCCATCCAGGATAGGTCTGTACCCAAGGGATGAGTACATAACAGCTTTAAACCATCACATATATACAACATAAATCTTCCCATTCCAACCCCTCCCAACCATGCCATTCAGTGGGATTAATCTCATTCACAATGTCTCCTTCCCCACCATCCATTACTAAAATTTTCTCCTCACCCCAAACAAAATACATTTACTCATTTTGCATTAACTCCCCATTGACTCTTACTCCCACTCCTGGTAATCTGTACTCTGCTGTCTGTCTCTGAGTTTACATATTCTCTCATATTTTCTTTATAGTTTCGATGGGGCTTAAATTTAACATCCTAAATCTACAGCAGTCTCATGTGCTTTGATACCAACATAACTTTAACAGTAATCACAAATTATTCTTACACCCCTCTGTCTCCCTACTATTATATAGTTCTTGTCACAACTTACATGTTTAAAAGTTGCAAGTCCAAAACTACCAATTTATCATTAAATTTAATGAATTTGCCTTTTAGATCCTGTAGAAGTAAAAAGTGGAGTTACAAACCAAAAATACGATAATACTAACATTTATATCTACCCATATCATTATCCTCATGGGAGCTCTCTGTATCTTCATGCAGCTTTGATTTAGTGTCTGTTGTCCTTTCTTATCAACCTGCAGAGTACTCTTTTTATCATTTCTTGTAGGGTTCAGTCTAGTGGGATGAATTCCTCCAGCTTTTGCTTATCATGGAATGTTTTAATCTCTCCCTTTTAGAAAGACAATTTTGTCAGAGAGTTTTTGGCTAGCAGTTTTTTTGCTTCCAGTGCTTTAAATGTGTCATCCCACTGCCTTCTTGCCTCTGTTGTTTCCATGAGAAATTTGCACTTATTGAGGCTCCCTTGTACTTGTCATATTGCTTCTTTATCATTGGCATTCAGCAGTCTGATTATACTATGTTGCTGTGTGGGTCTGTTTGGGTTTATCCTGTTTGGAGTTTTGTGAGTATCTTGAATTTGCATATTCATGTCTTCATTAAATTTTTGACGTTTTCAACCATCACGTCCTTGAATATACTCTCTATTCCTTTCTCTCTTCTCCTTCTGGGACTTCCACAGTATGTGTATAGTGTACACTTGATGGTGTTCCACAGGTTCCTTATGCTCTATTCACTTTGCTTCATTCTTCCTGCTCCGCAGACTAGGCGATTTCAATAGTCTTATCTTCAAATTCACTGAATCTTTCTTTTGCCAGTTCCAATCTGTCCAATCAAAATACTGGCCCAGGCAGTGCCAAGATAGTCAGGGACTTACGGAAGAAGTATCATCCTAAAAGGCACATGTGGTAGTCCTAGAAACAAAGAATTTACACTTGTTGAGGTGCCCCAAGAAGGACATAGACTAGTCAAGTAGATAGCTTAACAAGGTGCATGTCATAGCCTTCCACCATCATGCCTCCCTTAGGATTCTCAGTCCAGACCCAATGATTGGTTTCAGTCCTTGGTTTCAGAGGGACTCCTTGGTGGCAGGAAGTGACTTAACTCTCACAACAGTAACAGCAAAGCTGCTGTTTCATACCATGATGACATCATAGTTATCTATGCAGACACCAGAAGTTCATCGTTCCCCATCCCTTCTTCCTTTTCCCAAACAATACTTTCTTCATCACTGAGTCAGGGTCATTTTAGTGAATCCCACTTCTGATGCCGTGCTTGTTTGAAAGGATGATTTACCCTAGAAAAGCCACGTTTTAATCCTGGTTTGTTTTATAAAGGCAGTCGTTTCTTTTATTATAGTTTCTTTTATTTATAGTATTGGTTGGAAACTTGATTAGGTTATCTCCACAGAGATGTGGCTCACCCAGTTGTGGGTATTAAACTTTATTGGATGGAGAAGTGACTTCACCCATTCCACATGGGTCTTGATTTACTGGAAACCTTTAAAAGGGAAGCATGTTGGAGAGAGTCCCTTTTGAGAATGACAGGAGAGCCATAAGCAGAGCGCCCATGCAGCCAGAGACCTTTGGAGATGAAGAAGGAATATGCCCCCACGGGGATCTTCATGAAGCAAGAGGCATGGAGAGAAAGCTAGTAGCAGACATTCATGTTTGCCATGTTCTTTTCCGGTTGGGGGAGAGACCCTGAACTTCATTGGCCTTACTTGAGTGAAGGTAACCTCTTTGTTAGTGCCTTTATTTGGACATTTTTGTAGACTTGTTTTAATTGGGACATTTTCATGGCCTTAGAATTGTAAACTTGCAACTTAATAAATTCCCTTCTTAAAAAGCCATTACGTTTGTGGTATATTGCATTTTGGCAGCTAGCAAACTAGAACATATGCCAATTCTGTTGGTCCTCAAGATCACCCCCAGATTTGATGACTTACTAGAAGGAGTCACAGGACTTATTATATAGTTGTACTCACAACTCTGATTTGTTACAGCAATAGAAGCCAAAGCAAAATCAGCAAAGGAAAAGGAACACAGGGTGAAGTCCAGAGGAAGTCAGGCTCAAGCTTTTAAGAGTCCTCTTCCAATGAAGTTACACAGGATTCACGTAATTCCCCCAGCAAATGTAGTCTTACCAGGAATGTTCAATAGACACTCCGTGTTTTGGATTTTTATTGATGGCTTATGATGTAGGCATCTTATATCTACTGTGTACCAGAAGGAAAGCAGTTGTTCAGCATAAACCATATTGTTTGCATAAGCAGTTTAGTCACAGTGAACAGCTTATCAATTAATGTGATGGGAACTGTATTAGTTACGGTTCTCTAGAGAAACAGAATCAACAGGGAACACTTGCAAATATAAAATTTATAAAAGTGTCTCACATGACCATGGAAACGCTGTGTACAAAATCCGCAGGGCAGGCTGTGAAGCTGACGATTCCGATGAAGGATCTGGACGAACTCCACTGGAGAGGCTCGCCAGCCAAAGCAGGAAGAGAGCCTGTCTCCTTTGAATCCTCCTTGAAAGGCTTCCAGTGATTAGATTAAGCATCACTCATTGAGGAAGACACTCCCCTTGGCGGACCACAAATGGAATCAGCTGTGGGTGCAGCTGACATGATCATGATTTAATTCTATGAAATGTCCTCATTGCAACAAACAGGCCAGCACTTGCCCAGCCAGACAAACAGGTACCACCACTTGGCCAAGTTGACACATGAACGTCCACTCCTTGTCAACTTGGCAGCTATACGTATCACCTTAAACCATACCTAATTTCTAAATTAAAAAAACAATAAAACACGTTTTTTTCTTTCACCTAACGATACTCAATTGTCCTACATATAAATGGAAACACATTAAATCTCTCCAGAATATTGTGCAAGTCCTTGGGTAATATTCGTTCGTAAACTTGATATCTTACAACATGAACAAAACAGCATTACAGTCCTCGTTTCTGTAACTGACCACGTGGTCATAGTTGATATTTATCACTACCTTCTTCCACTACCCATTCCATGTTCCCTTTACCCTCAGCAAGCATTTCAGCTGGCAATGGTTCTTTGCCTGGTGGGGTGACCCAAACCTTCATTGGTAGTCCTGCCTGTATTGGGTTGTTGCAGTTTACCATTGATTTTAGTCACAGGGCATGGTAGCACTAAAAGATGCCTTAGGGGCTCTCCTATATTCCAAGAAAACTCTTCTTACCTCCATTGTGTAGTTGCAGTCCTAATTCCCCCTGATAGTCAGGGTCAGTTACTCCAGCCAGTGATGCAATCCCCTTCTTGGCTTGTTGATCCAGGGGCACAAGTAGCCCAAAGTGACCAGGTGGCAGTCTTAGATTCCAGTTCAATGGAATCATTTTGTTTCTCCTGGTGGAAGAATGATTTAAGGTTCTGATATTGTTATGGAATGAATGTATTTTGTATAAGGGGAAAACATGTCTTTTTTAGGGTCCAGAGGGTAGAATGTGCTGGCTTGAAAGGATGTATGTCCCCTAGAAAAGCCATGTTTTAATCTAAATCCCATTTCATAAAGACAGAATAATCCCTACTCAATACTGTATGTTTGAAACTAATCAGATCATCTCCCTGGAGATGTGATTTAATCAAGAGTGGTTGTTAACCTGGATTAGGTGACAACATGTCTCTACACATTTGGGTGGATCTTGATAAGTTTCTGGAGTCCTATAAAAGAGGAAACATTTTGGAGAATGAAAGCGATTCTGAGAGGGCAGAGAATGCTACAGCACCACAAAGCAGAGAGTCCACGAGACGGCGACCTTTGGAGATGAAGAAGAAAAATGCCTCCTGGGGAGCTTCATGAAACTGGAAGCCAGGAGTGAAGAAGCTAGCAGGTGATGCTGTGTTTGCCATATGTCCTTCCAGAAGAGAGAGGAACTCTGACCGTGTTCACCATGTGCCTTTCCAGAGGAGAGAGAAACTCTGACTGTCCTCGCCATGTGCCCTCCCACTTAAGAGAGAAACCCTGAACTTCACTGGCCTTCTTGAACCAAGGTATCTTTGCCTGAATGCCTTAGATTGGACATTTCTATGGACTTGTTTTAATTGGGACATTTTCTTGGCCTTAGAACTGTAAATTAGCAACGTATTAAATTCCCCTTTAAAAGCCATTCTGTTTCTGATATATTGCATTCCGGCAGCTAGCAAACTAGAACAGGAACCCTCCCAAAATCCTGTTTCCCAGACACCAGCCAAGTGCTAACCCTGTAAGCAAGGCTTTCTAAGTGTAAGCATTCTCAGGCCTGCTGTTTAAACTCTTTTCTGCACACTGTGCCTTAGAACTTTGTGAGAGAAAGCAATACCAAGAGCAAGTAAGGCTGCCTCAGCTCATTTCACTCCATTCCCCAACAGGAGGATTATCCTTATTATGCTGGTGCTCTGCTGAATATGTAAATTAAGCATCAGAAGTGCTGTGTTGGCAGTATTTTTCTCTATTCTCTGCCTATGACATCAATGAATTGTGTCTTTCAAAGACCAGAATTTCAGGATATAAAGCAGAACAGCTCATTGGTTCCTGTGCTTAGGGGTTTGGCTGTCATGCTTATGTGTCCAAAAGGGGGCTTGGAAAGGAGTGAACTTGGGAGGGTGTCCTCTGCAGTGACTCCAGGGAGTCGTTTGCTCCTGGGATTTGAGAAAGGAAAGTATATGTTGTTTTGGAGGAAGGCACTTTATGCATTCATAATCAGGAGCAAAATAACAATAACACATTTTGAACTTCAGTGAACTCCCTTCCAAAGTGGAACTCAAATTCTTCCTCATGGTCAACAAGGCCTGTGGTACTGTTTATAGCTCTGGTGGAAAAAGCTCTTTTGGCACATTACAACCTCAGCATGTGAACTTTCAGTTGGTGAACAGCAGCACCAAGGCTCAGAAGTGGAAAGAATGAGTGGAGGTTCAGGATATAATGTATGGCTTCAGCTCTGTCTTCTCAATAGCTTCTTATTTTCAAGAAATGACACAGAGAGGAAGAATAGATGCCGAGACTGATAACTGCTACACAAATAACTAATATACTTCTCTAAAAGAAGATTTTCATTTAAACTGTTGGAACTGTCAGCATCTAATGGCCTGGAATTCTTTAAGACAATATGTCCAGGTAGTCCTTGTTACAAGTTTGGTACACAGGCCCCTTGGTCTCTCATATTTTTGGTGAGGGGAATAGAAAAGGTCCCAAGCTTCAGTTTGTTTTTAGTTCTTAAAGCGTCATCTAGGTTTGATCCTGTGCTGCTTTTAGTGCTGAATGACATGATGAGAAATAGGCAAGGAGATTTAAGGAAATAAAGGTCTTAGAATGGAAATATTGGTTGTATATGGACACTATTTCATTTCTCCAATGTGCCCTGTATCCTTCTGCTAAAGAAGAATAAGACGTTACATGCTCAGAGTAAAAAGGTAGAGATACATTCAGTGTGATAGTGGTCCTTTTCAATCTATGAGGAAGTGAGTGTGAACAGAGAGAGGTCTGTTGACCAGGTCAGAGTAGATAGACCACAGAGCTTTGTGTGAATTTCCTATCAATTGAGTCCGGTTTTCCAGTGCTGTCTGTCTTACCCAGCCCTCTGCACACATATGTTGGACGTTTTAGGGTTCAGTGGTCTTAGAGGATGTGGCTGTGGACTTCTCCCAAGAGGAGTGGGCTTTGCTGGATTCTGCTCAGAGGAACCTCTACAGAGATGTGATGATGGAAACCTTCCAGAACTTGACCTCAGTAGGTAAGGATGATCATTCCATCACTTAATTATTCAGAGAAGCATTATTTTGCTTACTGAGCTTGTTCTAAAATTGGGAATGTGGAAAAGGAACACACTGGCAAATAAGACAGATATGGTCACAATCTACAAGGAACTAGAATCTTATAGTTTCTTTGTGACATGAGAATCTGAGCATTAAACTGGGTTTTTCCCCATCTTGTTTAATAGACTTTGAAACTCCTGATAGCACCAATTTAGATGTAGATTTTATGGTCATTTTGACCAAATGAAGTTTGTTTTTTGAAACCTTGTGAGAATTTTACCCTCGTTAGTAAATTGTTGATCATTTTGACCTCTGTATCTATGACAGCAAAACTTCTAGATGTCTTTTGTGTGTGTGTTTAAATGTTTTGGTTTTTTTTTTCTAATAGATGAGTTCTTCCTGGTAAGATTTGTTCTTTTTGTTTGTTTTAGATGTTGAGACTCAGTTTAAGGCCAATGGGTCTGCTTTTCAGCAGGACGTTTATGGGAAAAATATAAATGAGGGACAAAAAATAGCAGCATTCACAAGAAATGATTCTTGGGCCTCCATTTTGGGAAAAATTTGGAGAGAACTTAACATTGACGACCAACACAAGAATCAAGGGAAATGTCTGCGGTGAGTTGCACTCAAAAGGAACATAGTGTTCTGGTTTGCTTGCTGCCAGAATGCAACATACCAGAAATGGATTGGCTTTTAATAAAAGGGGATTTATTTAGTTAAAAATGTATAGTTCTTCAGAGGAAAGGCAGCTAACTTTCAACTGAGGTTCTTTCTTACACGGGAAGGCACAGGGGGATCTCTGCTGGCCTTCTTTCCAGACCTCTGGGTTCCAACAACTTTCCCCGGGTGATACCTTTCTGCATCTCCAAAGGCCTGGGATGAGCTGCAAATGCTGAGATGAGGTATGCTGAGCTGCTTGAGCTGTACTATGTTGAGCTCTCTCATTTAAGCATCCAGCCAGTTAAATCAAACATCATTCATTGCAGCAGGCATGCTTCCTAGCCAACTGCAAATGTAATCAGTAACAGATGACATGCCATTGGTGCATGTCCACAGTGGTAGAACTAGGTACCTTCACCTGGCTAGGTTGATACCTGAACCTAACTACCACACTTCGTATGTCAGGAAATTAAAAAGCAGACAAAGAAGCCTAAGTTCCAAATTTAAGCTTAGTTCCAAATTTGTTTATTCACAGAGTTTTCTGAAAAAAAAATTGTTCCTTAACTGTGACTTAGATGTTGCATGTTTCAAACATAATTCATTTGGAAACAATTATCAGGAAACACCATTATATGAGACACAATGTTTTAATGGTGACTGATGTTGAGCCCTTCTCCAGAGATACCACTTTATTTTACTTTCAAACAATTCAGACAGGAGAGAAAACCTATGCTTTCACTGAAAATGTATAAAGTATAACATTAGTACTTATTAATCAGCATACTTCTCATTTTTTGACAGAAACATGGCAGAGAGACTCCATGAAAGTAATGAAGGTGATCAATGTGGAGAAATCTTCAGCGAGATTCCAAATCTTAATCTATACAGGAAAACTCTTTCTGGTATAAAACTGTTTGAAAGCAGTCAGTGTGGAAAAGTCTTCACATATTATTCATCCTTTAACAGTCACATTGCAGTTCACACTGGCCACAAACCATGTCAGTGTCAGGAATGTGGGCAGGCCTACAGTTGCCCATCTTACCTGAGAGTACATAGGAGAGTTCACAGTGGAGAGAAGCCATATAAATGTAAGGAATGTGAGAAAGCCTTCAGTTATTCCTCAACTTTTCGGAGACACATGATAATGCACACTGGAGACAAACCCTATGAATGCAAACAATGTGGGAAAACCTTCACGTATTCCCATTCTTTTAGAAGGCATGAAAAGTCTCACAGTGGAGAGAAACCTTATGAATGTAAACAATGTGGGAAAGCATTCCGTCATCTCTCATCCATTCAAGGACATTTGAGAGTACACACTGGAGAGAAACCCTATGAATGCAAGCAATGTGGGAAAGTGTTCAGTTGGCCCATATCCTTACGCAAACATGCAAGAATGCACACTGGAGAGAAACCCTATGAATGTAAGCAATGTGGGAAAACCTTCACATATTCCCATTCTTTTAGAAGACATGAGAGATCTCACAGTGGAGAGAAACCTTATGAATGTAAGCAGTGTGGGAAAGCATTTCGTCATTTCTCATCCATTCAAGGACACTTGAGAGTACACACTGGAGAGAAACCCTATGAATGCAAGCAATGTGGGAAAGTGTTCAGTTGGCCCATATCCTTACGAAAACATGCAAGAATGCACACTGGAGAGAAACCCTATGCATGTAAGCAATGTGGGAAAATGTTTAACTTGCCTACTTGCTTTCAGGGACATGTAAGAATGCACACTGGAAAGAAACCTTATGAATGTAAGCAATGTGGAAAAGCCTTCTATTGTGTCATATCTGTACAAAAACATATGAGAACACATACTGTTGAGAAACCATATGAATGCGAGCAATGTGGGAAAGGTTTCAGTTGGCCTGAACTCTTACAGCAACATGTAAGAACACACACTGGAGCAAAACCTTATGAATGTAAGGAATGTGGGAAACTCTTCAGGTGGCCCTCATCTTTACCAGTACATATGAGAATGCACACTGGAGAGAAACCTTATAAATGTAAGCAATGTGGGAAAGCCTTCAGTTGTTCTTCATCCTTAAGGAGACATGTAAAAACCCACACTGTAGAGAAACAATACAAATGTAATGTGGGAAAGCCTTCTACAAATGAATTCATGTATTGTGTTCCGGAAGTCACATGAGATTAGGACTCTTATAAAAGTTATGAACATGCTAGTCCATTTGTCAATACCTCATCCTTCAAGTGGACCGCTAGGGAGTGAATTTCCAATTCCTGCTTTTGCAAATAAACACTTAAGTGGATAATAACTCACTAAGTACTCTCTTAGCTATAGTACCTAAGTATTGACAGATAATGCTTTTTCTTATAACTCAATATATAAAGCTTATCTTTCCATTATATAGTCTGTTGGGCCCAAGGGTAATTTCAGGGGTATTTTTACTGTTGAATTAGGGTTTTTTTTTTTTTTAATGTTTCAATTTTTTTGTGAGTAAGGTTGTTAGAACAAAGAAACTTTGTATTTCTGTTATTTTCATACTGGCTTAGTAAGGCAGACGCTGAATATGACCCACGTGATTTGATAATGGAACCTAGACTTGGAGTTGGTCGTCCTGAATTGTATTCTATCAATGTCAGTAATGTGGGGAACTTGATTTCCCAGAATCCTTTCCTTTATGGTTCCTTGGAAGAGGTAAAGAATCCATTGCTTAAGTTTTGTACATACATACAGGGAGAGAGGTGGATGTTTAGGGTCGTCATAAATACCTGTTTCTAGCTCATTTTCCTGATTTTTCACCCTACCAGTCAAAAATATTGTCAATTCAAATACCATGTGCTTGACTTTCTTTTTCTCAGAGTTTAGGCTTCCACAGAAATATCCATGAAATATCAAGATTCACTTCTCTGGTCACACACCTGTAGGTTCGTTATCTTTTCTGATGCTCTAGTCCCCTTTCCTAGATCTTACTGTGTTCATTATAAATTCTCATTTGTGTAGCAAACATCTTGTTCTCTTAATACTTAGAGTAGTTCTGTGTTCCTGATTTTACCGCATCAACTCCAATGGTACAGTCAAAAAAGATATATGGAACTTTGTTATCCTATATTTTGGAGTAACTGTTAACATAATCAATATGAAAACAAATACTCTCCCCATATATCAGAGAGATTTGGGGGTATTTCTATTATGAGAGAGTTCAAATGCAGTTTCTCAGTATGTATATTCAGTTATTATATTTGCTTATGTATGTTTAAATACAAGATGCTTTATTCCCCAAAGTCTTCTGTAGATCTTAAAAATGTTCAGATGTCTGTTAGTTGTTACTCTCTTAATTTTTCATTTGTTGATGTTTTAATTTCTCGGTTGCTAAAACAAATAGCATACAACAGATGGCTTAACAACAGATATTTATTGGCTCATGGTTTCAGTGGCTAGAAGGCTAGCTTCCTCTTAGGTTGGTGTTTTAGTTTCCTAGGCTGCTCCAGCAAATACCTATGAAATGAGTTGGTATGAAAAATTGAAACTTACTAACTTACAGATTTCTGGCTGGGAAAATGTCCACATCAAAACGATTTCTTCCTGAAGACCAGCTGCCAGTGATTCTTGATTCCTCGATCACTTGGCAAGGCAAATGGTGGTATCTTCTGGTCTCTTTGTTCTCTTTCAGGTTTCCTTGATTTCAGTTTCTTGCTTCTGTGACTTTCTCTCTCTCTGTATTCATTCTATTTGTAAAGGACTCCATTAATAAGATTAGGACCTACCTGAAATGAAATGGGTTAAACCTTAACAGAAGTAGCCTTATTAAAAGAGCTTAGTTACAATGGGTTTATTCCCACAAGAATGGATTAAATTTAAGGTTGTGTTTTTCTGGGATACATGCGATTTCAAACCACCACAGTTGGTATCTTCTGGCTGGCTGGAATCCCTGGGGTTCCTTGGCTTTTCTGTCTATTGATAGTGCACAGGATGGCATCATCTCCTTTCTCATCTGGGTTCTGTTGACTTTCACTTTCTGGCTGTTCCTATGGCTTCTATTTCTGTGTCCAATTTCCTTTGCTTAGAAGGACTTCAGCCACATTGGATTAAGGCCACATTGAGTTAAGACCAAACTGAATAATTAAGGCCTCATTCAGTTTGGACACATTGTAACTACCAGCATCTTCAAAGGCCCTAGCTACAAATGTGTTTAGACCAACAGGACCTGGGGTTGGGACCTGAATATGCCTTTGTGGGGGGGGGGGGGGCGGCCATGGGGGTATGGGGAACTTTATTCAATTCCCAACAGCTGAGAAGATATATTACAATATTCCATTGCAATTGTGGATTTCAAATTAAGTTTTAGTTTTGTTAATTAAGCACTTAAATTCTGACTTCACATTATCAAGTGCATGCAAGGCATTTTTCTTATACATTCTGTTATGTGTTTCTCATTAAAATTTCTTACTCATTGTTAATAACAAGTACTTAAGTATTGATTTTGTCAATGCTCTCCAGGCATAAGCTACCTGGCTGACACCTGTTCTTAAAGAAAGATGTATTTAATTATTAGCTATAGCAGTTTTTATTGAGTTAATGCAGTTTGAACGGACATTCAGATTGAAGGACTGGGCCATATCAGTCAGATAGTATTTAAAAGGTTATCAGACATGAGCTTGCCTTTGCTGATTTGGGTGAACAGTCTGGGAAGTCAGGCTTTGCTCAATTCTTTGAGAATCTTAAGCATTTTTATTTAGAAGGCAATAAGGAAGGATTGATACTAAAATCAATCAGCAAAGAATCAGCAGTCAGTCTTTGTGAGAAGAGAGAAGTGTTTGGTCTTATTTGTGGTTTGGAAGTGAACTCTAGACGTAAGGTACCATTTTTAACAGTAAAAAAGAAGTTAGTTAAGTTTGACATGTTCAAGCAGGAAAATTTTTTAATGCATTTGATATGACAGAGTGAAAGCTTTTTCTTTTCATGATCAGCAAAGCCTTACAAACTTTTCATGTGCTTACAATTCCAGTATTATGTAAGGGAGAGGAAAAGAATGTAATAGCTTTCTGTTTTATTAAGGAGCAAATGATATTTACTATATCTTCATTTTTAAAAACATGTTTATAGCACTGCAGGGATTAATGTGATTTGAATTTCATTGGTATCTTACTTGAGTACCCCTGTACATCTTCTCTCCCTTCATACAAATGAGGAAAGTTAAACACTGGAGGCAGGATCTTTCCAGACTCATGTAGCTCATTATAATAATGGAATCTCTCATTTTTGAAGGTTTCCTCTATGCTGCCAACTGTGGAAGATTTTAAATTTTAGAAAAATACTGGAAGGCAAATTTAATTACTCAGTTTTACAAATACCACATCAAATTTTACAAAAAGTCTTCAAAGGCTTCATAGTATTCCTTTTCTGTGATATTCTGGAAAAGGCAAATGTATAGCATCTAACAACAATCAAAGTGCTCATGTGTTTAGAGGAAAGAAACTCTTGAATCTTGATTTGTGGGTGTGTAAAACACTTTTCATTTCCTCGGGGTCCTTCCTAGGAGGAATTGAAGGATGGGAAGAAAAGCTTAATGCCTCCTCAGGGCCTTTTTAGAATTCAGATTTTAGTTAGGAAGTACCTTCTAGAGCCACACCTATGCTCAACATACATGCTTAGCTGGACGGAAGAGAGATGGTTCCTGGAATCAGTCTTTGAGTTTACACCTGTTCCTTTGGGTGAGGTCTAGGGAATGCTGTGGCTCTGAAGCAAGAAGTTTCTCCCCAAGAAGTCTCCTCCATTGGGCCTTGTTTTCCTGGGGCACTAATATAAGATCTCTCCAAGGCTTGTCTTGAGGAGCTTTGTAGCTCTCAAGTTCTCATTTGAAGTCCATTCTGTGACTTCTCACTAAGAAGCCTCATTAAGGATATGCTTTTCCTGCTGCTGGGAGCTCTGGGACAGTGCCACAAAGCTGAAAGATGAGTGCAGAAGTAGGAGTGGGAGAGTCAATGATATTCAGACACATATCTCTTGACCACAGCAACCCTCCACTTCTGCATAAGCATCGCCTCAGCATCCACAGACACAGTCACATTCAAGAGAGTCTTAAAACTGCCCATGACTTCAGAGACATCTTGTCTCTGCCCATTTGACCCACTCATGTCACCCACCCCAAGTTCTCTCCCATCCAGTTAATCTGCCTGATTGCTGTCTATACCCTGGTCTCCTCACCGCCAGTCTACTTCATCCTCAGACTTCAGGTATGTTTAAAGTGTTTGAGCACACTTCTGGGGAGAACCATCATGCTGGCCGGTGGCCTTTGGGAAATGCAGATTTCAGGCAGACGCCCAGAGCCCTTTGGCTCCTGGCATGCAACGCGGGCCCCTCTCAAAGGGCTGTACCCCAGAGATACCTGGGAGTTGCCTTTTTGCTGAAGTGTGCAGGCGCCGTCCCAAACTGGGCTCCCCATCTCCACCACTGTGGCAGAAATTGTGCTTCCCTGAAAAGACCCAGGGAAGGTTCTAGATAGGAAATAAAGTAGGCTAGTCCCCACCGACTCTCTCATCAGCCTCCCGACATACCCTGGATCTTGTAAGACATGTCTCTGTAGCTGTATGGCAGAAGGAGGATGGCTGCTGCCCGGGGTTGATGAATAGACTGAACAGTGGTGATGACAGCCCAGAAGACCTCAGCGGGGGACATGATGGCCTAGGAGATGGACACCACTGCTGCCCTCACTGCTTCAGTTGGGGCATAAAGTGATAAAGGATCAAGCAGTGAAGGGTGCGTTTCTGGAAGAATCCTAAAGCTGAAATGTCATAACTCCAGCCGCATGGGGCCTCTGACGCTTGAATCCACGAGGCTCCCATTTTATGGTCCTTATGGAGAAGGGCTTTTTGTACTATGTGGGCTCAGGAACTATGAAGTCCCCTCCTCCAGCAGGAGTATTATAAATACAATATATATTGTGTTGGATGGTGGTTAGTGTGTCTATGACTTGGTGAAATGTGTATGTCTGCGAGGGTCATGCATTTAAATGGTGGTCCCTGTTGTTTGGCAGGAGTGTTTCTGAGTGTCCCTGTGTTCTGAGTAAGGCAGGGGCTGTGTATAAAGACAGCCTTCTATCAAACTGAGGGATATGATAGTCAAAGAGTAACTCGGACAGGTTCAGCTTGGTAAGTAAGAGGGCATTTGTTAGGAGCTTACCTGGGGTCCTTATCCTCGGATGAGGGAAGAGTGACAGCAACTCCTTGCTGTGATTGTCCACTCTGACCAGAGGACAGGGCAATGTTTTATAAGAGTTGAACAAAGGTAGGTGGGCTTGAGGCGTAATGTGGTTGGCTGTGTATGCATTCAAACTCAGGATTGCAAGTTGGCCTTTCAAGCTTCTATAACGCTTTATGTTTTCCTCCTGGGCATAACTTCTGATGGGGTGCTGTTATATTACTGGCATAGCTTCTGACAACACTGTTGGTTTCCTCAACCTAAGATTTACTGTTTTACTGATAGGTGGGCTTCTGTTCTCTAGGGCTCATGGAAAAGTGAAGAGTTGGAGAATAATGCAAAAGTTGATGTATGTAACACTCTGCTCCATCCTGCAACTCCTACCATCCTTCTGCCACCTCTTCCACTTAAGTCCCTGAGTGTGGGAACAGGAAGGTATAGGTTTACAGCTAGCAATATTGAGAAATGAGGCCACAACTACAATATGAGATAGACAAATAATACCATAAGGGCACCAGCAAATGGGTATAACTCCAGTGTAAGGGTGAATGAGTGAGCCATGAAGAAAAACAATCAATAAATCGTGATTTTTGAGTGTTATTAATAGAGGTCTACATTTGAGCTAAAGTAGCAGTAAATTGACATGTTCACGTGGTATATAAGAGCAACAAGTGGTACCAATTTTGGCACAGGTGCCACCTTGGGCAGTGGTAAGCATAACTGAAATGCAATTCTTGCAAAACTACATTCGTTATCTTTTCACTTTCTCCATTTAAAAGGCATACTATATTTGGTACCCTTAAGAGCATGAGCACAGAAATTAGCTAAAGCTGTTGTGTTAGGGTACCTAAGGCTCTAGCAGTAGGGAGGATAATACTAAGGGGTCATTCCCACCATGTTAGAGAGTGTTATATTTTTATGCCTAAAGAATCTTGTGTAAAGCAGGAAGATTTGGGGATACAATGGGCGAAATTTTATAATTCCTCCTTGGCAAAAAAGGATATACCAAGGTATCTGTCTGTTCATTTGTAAGGGAGAGAAGGCCAAAAGCATGTTCCACGTAACCAACTAGCCCCTGGGGAAGCAGGTATGTTCTGGATCATTTGGAGCTGTTTTGTTTTTTGTCCGCTCATTCTTTCATATCATGATGTTTTGATCACATTCCTATGTGGACAGCCATCCCATACATAGATGTGCAGTGAAGCCAGAAGCATTGTCTTTCAATGCACAAACAGATTCTGGTGCTTAAGATGCCATATTCAGCAGCCATCCAGGTTAAGCTGTTCTAAACATATGTCATGGATGGGCAAGTTTTGTATAGATGTTCTCTAATAATAGAAATAACATGTTGAACATGGAGAATATAGTTATAGAGAGAATTAAAATTGGATAGTCACCACATTGGGGGACATGGGTGATTAACAGTTACAGCCCAATTACTCTAGTTAACTAAAGACAGTGGAAGAATATTCCATGGATCCCAGGACTACTTGAAGCTGGTATATATCTGCATACCCAACAGTCAGTCTGGTTGTGGAATGCCCCCATGGCCACAGCTCAATCAAGGAAGAAAGGTGAACTTAGATGAGGCAAGAAAAGCCTAGGAGTGCAAACACAAATGTTTAGTGGGCGCCCAAATGGTAAGGTCCTCTCCTGTGAGTAAAATTACTGTAGAAACTTCTTCCTATAGGGCTTAAGATATTTGCCACTAGTAGAAGGAATTAGGCTTACAATACCATAATGTTGTCCTCTCATGGGAGCAGGTTCCAACACATCACTGGCAATCATTTTTTTTCTTGTGCATCCTTCATATTGTAGTGTCGTTGGTCCTCTTGAGAACAGGGAAATGCTCTAGGATTCTACTGTCTGATAGCACCCTCTGGCATCAGGAAACAGAGCCAGGCTAGAGGCATTGTCCATTGAAGAGCTAAAGTGATGGAGCCCTTTCCAATAGGCAGAGCTACAGGTGCCCTTAGTAGCAAGGTGTTTCCACCCACTTCTGGAGCATGTCCATGTGCTGTGGCTGATACCTTTATAGTTTTGAGGGCCTTGGAAATTGGACATGTCAGTAACTCAGATGGGTAGACACCATGTGTGGTATCTGGAGCCTGGTTTAAATATGTAAGTACTTCTGTAAAAAACAGGTCCATTTTTTTCTTCACATTTTTTACTAGAGTTATGTTAGCAGATAGAACATAATTTGTATAATTTCCTTGCTTCCTTTAAAAAGTCTCTTTTGTTGAAGATGTAGCTCTGACCTTTAGCTGACAGCAAGCACTTTCAGAGAAGCACCATAATAAAACAGTGTAACTGACAAGAAATTTCATTGTTGCTGTGACATTTAATTTCTTTAAAATAATTAAACCATGACTAGCAGCATTATATCATTGTTAAATATGCAGATCAGAAACTAACACAAGGTTAGAAAATCTCTTAATTTATATAACATTTTTTAAACATTGCAAAACAATGGGTATTTGTTCATCTTCTTGGCTTTAAGGACATTTACTAGCCATTATCTTGCTGAAGAAACTAGATTAAAATTCATGTCATACAACAATGAGAGCCTTTTGGTTACTGGGAGTATGTGTGTATCAGGGGAATATGTAGCCAAAAGTTAACATGCTGTTAGCTCTCAGAGTGTCAAATCTAATCAATGACATTTGAAAACACTTCCATGTGAAAACATTTACAGATACATTGTGAGATAAAAGGGAAATGAAACTGTATGATGCTTCATACTTCCTTTATCCCTAAATTTCTCAGGGTTACATGTCCATTCTTCCCTTTCTTTGAGAGCCTTCAGAGGACAAGTTTGAGAAGTACTGCTTTAAATATAACAAATGCTCTGTGGAGTCAATATTAGATTTGAACTGGCTTTAAGACAAACATTCTAAAATTGAATGCTAAGTGAAAACATCACCTTGCCATTGTACAGCAACTGATGAATAGACGAATAAAATGTGGTATATACTTACTATGGAATATTATTCATTATTAAAAAGGAATGAAATTCAGATTCATGCAACAACTTGGGTGAACCTTGAAGACATTTTGTGTGAGATGAGCCTGACCCAAGAGGACAAATATTGTAGGTTCTTGCTGATATTAAATAGTTACAATAAGCAAACTCATAGAATCAGAATCTAGAGTATAGATTACCAGGGATTAGATTGTGGATAGAGAATGCAGAATTAATGCTTAGTTTGTGCATAATTTCTATTGAGGTTGATTGGAAAGTTTTGGTAATGGATGGTGGTGATGGTAGCACAACATTCTGAATGCAATTTAAAACTCTGAGTTATACACATGAATATGGTTAAAAGGGGGAGATTGTAGGTCATATATATGTTATTAGAATAAAAATTAAAA
The DNA here is from genome assembly GCA_004026745.1 of Myrmecophaga tridactyla. Taxonomy (NCBI): domain Eukaryota; kingdom Metazoa; phylum Chordata; class Mammalia; order Pilosa; family Myrmecophagidae; genus Myrmecophaga; species Myrmecophaga tridactyla. The sequence continues at coordinate 55,153 of PVIY010011782.1, forward strand.
GGAAAAAACCTAGGATTCTACAACACAACACGATTGCAAACGATGGACTATATTTAATATTACAGTTATAAAAAAGTTCATTTATTATAACAAATAAATGTAATAATGTAAGGAATTAATAATAGGGTGGTATATGGGATTTTGTTTTTATGTATTTTACGTATTGATGTATTTTATAAGTATTTCTGTAAACCCACAATTTCTATAACAAAAAAATATTAATAACTTTGTTAAAGCTTCCACAATGCAATGGCTATCCCGCAGCACTGAAAGCTGTTCCTTTCCTCCTTGAGGGCTGACTTTTTTTTTAAACAAGGTCACATTGTCCAATCAGCGGCGCCGGGGGCGGGGCCACGCCAAACGAAGGAACATTCCACTACTTCCGGCGGCTGCGTGAGCGCGTCTCCCCGCTTCCGGGGTGCTCACTTGCGTTGGTCGCGAGGGCCGCCGGGAGGACGCTCTGGAGACTCCAGGAGCCCGGAGATGGTGAGTTCGCTGGGCTCGGCGGCCTGGGCCGGGTTGGGGCTCGGTGTCCTTGGCGCTCGTCCCCGGGTCCCAGGTCACAACCCTAGGTTGGGGGAAGAGACTGGGGGCCTCTGCCAGGTGAAGCGAAGGGAGCGCCCTGGAGTCTGCCACTGGGTCCACGTCCAGATCGGCGCTGATGTTTCTTCTCTTCCTCGGGGCTCAGGTTTCAGTGAGTGTAAAATAATGGGCTCTCTTTAGCTTTTATTCCTTGTAGGTAGAGTACGTTTCTTAGGTCTGTTCTTTCACTTTTGGTGCTGACTCGTTATTCCGGGGTTTATCCTGAGGGTACTGTTGGAGGGAAATACCTCAGGAATGTTTCCTCGTCCCTTAGAATTGCAGGAAAAAAGCAAGCAGTCTAACGCATTAAAGTGAGATGGATAAAGAGACGGATTATTGATACTCATAAAAATAGCGGTTTCTCTCCAGCCTATGTAGAGTGCAGTTTGTGACAGTGAATGATTTTGTTCCATTGTTGTGGTAATATCTGGGAGTCACAGATAAATGCACATTGTATAAAATATGACTTGTAAAGCTGAGAAGCTTTCAATTCTATTTGAAATACAGAATTATTTTATCATGATATATTTTCTGAAAGGGGTGCGTTTTTACGAGTTTTAAAAGTCAGAAAATGTGCCTTAGAGTAGGGTAGTGATTCTGCTGGATCCTTTTCAAACACTGGATTTGAGGGTCTTTGTTTCATTAAATAGCCAGTGAGGGGTGAAGATGGTCTGTCACCTGAAGGGAGAAGCAGAGACTTGGGGCCAGTGACTCCAAGCTGGGTCAAAAGTTGAATATGCACAGGAGGTCATTTACATTTTGGGGCGTATTTTGGGGGAGCTTGCCACTGTGGGACGTCTCTACCAGCTCAGAAGGATGACAGAAGGAGACATTTATACTGAAAGAAGCTACAGAGCCTTGAAAGGGGAGATCGCATGCAGACTTGCTTGGGAGCATTTTGTGTCGTTTCTGGGGTTCTCATTGTGGATGTCTCGGGGGCTTTTACTCACCATTTGTGTGGTTTTAGCTTCCCCGTACTTATTAGAGTGTAATTTGTGCAAATTGAGAAAGTCTGGGAAGGTCAGACTTGGAGGAAGACTCCTTGGTTTCCTTTGCGGGAAAAAGAGTTTATGAATCTGAGAATTTATTTGGGTCAGAACTTTAAACTAATTCTAGTTTCATCCTTGGTGGGAATTGAGTCCCCAAAAGAGGGTAGAGTTTCCAGGGAAAGGGTTGTGTGTGGATCTCCCAGTTTTAAATCCTGACTCCTCAAGTTTCTCACACTGATTACCTAGGAGTGAGCCAACCTGGGGCTCCAACTCAGCAGTGAGAATGAACCCCAAGCTTTGGAATGTGTTTAACCTTCTGACTGCCAGTTTCTTTGTGATCTGTAGGTAGCAGTTTGCTTATCTTAACTTGTTCAAGTGTTTGCTTTTCTTCTCTTTTTTTCCTTTATTGCTGCCATATAACTCCAGTTTGCCCAAGCATTTAAGAATTTTATCCCATTATTTCCACTGAGTATTGTAAGAGTTTTAATTTCTTGGTTGCAAATATGAGTGGTTAAGCTGGGGAAGCCAAGAGAATTCAGAAAATAAAATATTTATGTTGTTTTAATAATAATAATTATAACAATAATACTATAAACCATCATGTACTCATCACCCAGATAAACAGGTAGTTGGTAGTGGCTCCCCCATGACTTCCCTGATTGTAAGTCCCTCTTGCCCCCAGAGGTGACACTACCCTGATTCTTCTTGTTTTTTATACCTTTACCATCTATTATTTACCAACAAGAAGTGTGTTTGTTGAATTTTGCCTCCTTTTGACTTTGAATAAACAAATGTTATCATTAATATACCATTAATATCACACTGAAAGGTTTTTCTGTGGTTTCTTTGCCTCGGTATGTTTCACATATTCTGGTGTCTAAGTCTATGGGTCACCCAGTTAACTTACTGATTGTAGTATTTAAGGGGCTTGAGTTGTCTCAAGTTCTTTTTTCCATTTTGTCAACCAGGCTCCTACATTCTTACTTTTGTTTCTGTGTACAAAAGTATTTGTAGATTATGGATGACTAATTTTTTAAAACTTTTTTTTTATTGTATAGTATAACATATATACAAAGCAAAGAAATAAAAAAGCAGTAGTTTTCAAAGCACTCTTCAAAAAGTGGTTACAGGACAGATCCCAGAGTTTGTCATGGGCTACCATACAGTCCTCTCAGATTTTTCCTTCTAGCTGCTCCAGAGTATAGGAGGCTAAAAGGCTTAAGTATTTTTTTATCATCACAATCGACTTTTTTCTCTTCTTTTTTTTTTGTGAAAAATAACATATATACAAAAATCTATAAATTTCAAAGCACAGCACCACAATTAGTTGTAGAATATATTTTAGAGTTTGACATGGGTTACAATTTCACAATTTTAGGTTTTTACTTCTAGCTGCTCTAAAATACTAGAGACTAAAAGAAATATCAATATAATCATTCAGCATTCATATTCATTTGTTAAATCCTTTCTTCTCTGTATAACTGCACCATCACCTTTGATCTTTCTATCCCTCTTTTTAGGGGTGTTTGCGTAGCTGCTCTAAAATACTAGAGACTAAAAGAAATATCAATATAATGATTCAGCATTCATATTCATTTGTTAAATCCTATCTTCTCTGTATAACTGCACCATCACCTTTAATCTTTCAATACCTCTTTTTAGGGGTGTTTGCGTAGTGCAGGCCCGGTAATTTTTGAGTAACTGCCTAACTTTTACGTAGTGTGATCTGCAACGTTTTACTTTCCCACCAGCAATATATGAGGGCTCCAATTTCTTCCCATTCTTGCTAACACTTGTTTTTCTATTCTTTTTATTCTAGCCATCCTAGTGGGTGTGAAGTGGTTTCTCATGGTTTTGATTTGCATTTCCCTAAAGACTAATGGCATTGAGACTCTTTTCATGTGCTTATTGGCCATTTTTATTTCTTCTTCAGAGAAATGATTATTCTGACTTTTTACCTATTTTAAGTTGGGTTATTTATCTTTATTATTGACTTGTGAGAGTTGTGCATATATTATGGATACTGATTCCTTACCAGATACATGATTCAGAAATATTTTCTTCCATTTTGTGGATTTTTGTTTCACTTTCTTGATGGATATCCTTTGAAACATAATATTTTAAATTTTTGATGAAGTCTACATTTTTTTTTGGCTTTGGCTGTTATATCTAAGAATCTTTTGCCAAATATGATGTCATTAAGATTTACCCCTTAGTTTTTTTCCCAAAATTTTAAAATTTAGCTCTTAAAATTAGTTCTTTGATCCGCCTTGATCTAGGTCCTACGTTCATTCTTTTGCATGTGAATAACCAGTTACCCCACCACCACTTTTTGAGAAGACTGTTTTTTCCCCAATGGTCTTTGTACACTGGTGGAAAACCAATTGACCAGAAACCACATGTTTAATTTTGGACTCATAATTCTATTCCATTGATACATTCATTATCCATTTTTCCGGCAGTACACTCTCTCTATTATCAATGCTTTGTAATAACTTTTAAATTTGGGAAGTGTGAGTACTCCAACTTTGTTCTCTTTCTAGATTATTTTGGTTATTCTGGGCCCCTTGCAATTCCATATGAATTTTAGAATTAGCTTGTCGATTTCTGTAAAGAAGTCAGTGGAAATTTTGATAGGGATTGTGTTGAATGTGTAGTACAATTGTGGGAGTACTGACATTTTAATAATATTAACTCTTCCAAACCATGAACATGAGATGTTTTTTCCATATATTTAGACTTCTTTAATCTCTTTCAACAGTGTTTTATAGTTTTCAGAGCATAAATGTTACAATTCCTTTGTTAAATTTATACCTAGGTATTTTATTCTTTTTGATGTCTCTCTCTCTTTCTTCCTCACATTGAATGCTCAGGAAATTCTGTAGCTCTTACTACAAGTTATAACCAGGATGCAAGCCCTGCATACCAGTTCTATGAAGTCCAAGTGGCTCCGTAACCACCTTCTTAGGCGACAATGGCTTTGATCTCTTCCCAGAGCTCCCAGATGCTAAATCTGCTCCCTGTAGACTATTTTTAGTACAGTGAGGGATGTTCAGAGCTATGTGATTACAGTATTCCTCACTGAAGAGTTTGACATCATTCTCTAGTCATGCAGAATCAAGGCCAAAATCCTTCTAGTGGCTGGCTAGTTTCTGCAAGGTGATTGTGCCTACCCCTCACTATCACTCTCCACTCTCCTCTGCTGTGACTTCCTGCCTCATTCTTCTCCACTCACGTGGGCCTCTACCTGCACCTGAAATAGCCAGGGCCCACCCTGCTTAGGACCAAAGCACTGGATGATGTCCCCACCTGGAACTGATGTTTTACCTTTCTACTTTTTATGTTATGCTACATCTGTCGAAACCCAATTAAATTCGGTCTTTTCTGATACCATGTCATGTTCTTGATCTGAGAGAACTATTCTGAAGTTTTACTGTTAAATAGTATTTTGGTGTAAGGATTTTTGGAAAGGATTGTATTCTGATTGGCTGCTTAGCCCATTGATGTTGACCTTTTCTTTTGTGAGATGAGGTGAGTTTGCAGCCCTAGACTGTGCATGTGAGGCTCAGTGGTTCCTTTTGATTCATGAGTCTCTTGAGCCAGCTTTTCATTTTTTATTCTAAAGCTTTTTATTCCAACACCTCCAAATTGGGATTGTTGATGTCAAAGAGAATGTGAAATCTTTCCTAACATTTTGAAAAATCATGACAAATTGGTCCTAATTATTTGGAGTTGAAATTACTACAGTATCTATGTCCATATTTATGTCTGTATTCAGCTACATAGTATACATAAATACACATATATAGTTACATAGCAATGTAGTTGAGATATGTAGTTAATTATATGTAAATGTACAGTTATATATAGTTATGTGTGTATATGTAACTAATTTCAAATAGTCATTTTACTGTTTTCCTTTACTCTGCTTTGCAAACAGTATGTATTAATATATGTGAGTGTGTGTAAATATATGTATACACACAGATATACATATAGCATATGATATGATGGCAGGGCAGAGTAAAGAAAAATACTATGTATACATGCACAAATATACAAAATATTAAGGTCCATGTGGTTCCGAATTTTTTGTTTTGTTCAATGTGTAGCTCCAGTGCCTATATTTACTAAGTCCTATGTAATTGTAATGTAAACAAAGTGTACTAAATGGAGGAACCTGTCTTGTTCAAGACATAGGACTTTTCCAGGTCAAGACATAAGGGTGTCTAAATGTAATAGGATGTTTCCTTTGTCTTCTCTTCTTCATGCCCAGCTAGAATCTTCTTAGAATGTTGGGAAATATCAGTCATCATAACGAGAACTGTAAGGTATATGTGATATGCTCTGAAGAGAAACTGATCTATATACTAACTGGATCATGATTAACTCTAATTGTACAGTTCCTCTGCTGTGAACTGGTTATAATAATGTCGTCTTTGTAGAGTTATTAGAAGAGATATATGAGCGAATGTGTAGAGAGTTATTTGCATAGTCTTTCATACAATATGGGTGTTCTAGTTTGCTAGCTACCAGAATGCAGTATACCAGGAACAGAATGACTTTTTAAAAGGGGAATTTAATAAGTTGCTAGTTTACAATTCTAAGGCTGAAAAAATGTCCCAATTAAAACAAGTCTGTAGAAATGTCCAATCAAAGGCATCCAGAGAAAGATACCTTGGTTCAAGAAGGCCAATAAATTTCAGGGTTCCTCTCTCAAGTGAGAAGGCACATGGTGAACACAGTCAGGGCTTCTCTCTCAGCTGGGAGGGCTCATAGCGAACATGGCATCTCTGGCTTCCTGTTTCATGAAGTGCTCTGGGAGTTTCCTTCTTCATCTCCAAAGGTTGCTGGCTGGTGGACTGTCTGCTTCATGGTGCTGCAGTGTTCTCTACTCTCTCTGAATCTACTCTTTCTCTAAAATGTTTCCTCTTTTATAGGATTCCAGTAAACTAATCAAGACCCACCCGAATGGGTGGAGACAGGTCTCCACCTAATCCAGTTTAACAGCCACTGTTGATTGATTCACATCTGCAGGGAGATGATCTAATTACAGTTTCAAGCATACAGTACTGAATAGGGATTAGAAGAAATGGCTGCCCTTACAAAATAGTATTAGGGTTAAAACATGGCTTTTCTAGGGTATATACATCCTTTCAGCCAGCACATTGGGTGTTCATTTTCTTATTAATATCACAAAGCATTAGAGTATTGCATAGATTCAGACTAAGTAATGGAGATGGTAATGAGCAACACTACATACATGCTATACAAGAGGAATTAAAGCTGATCCATGCAGCTCATTTCATACCTGCACCAACAGAGTAGCATACCTGTTCTGTTGTTATTCTACTGAACCCTGGTTTATTACAGTGAAGTGGTACATTGTTGCTTCCTATGAAACGGAGCTCGACGGATATTAAGGAATGATGAGAAAGAGAGAGAGAAACAGAAAGAAAGAGACAAACAGATGGGATCAGGGGGTCTGAAGCTTAACTTTAGCAAACAGCAGACAACTTTATTCTGAACCAGATCCTGCTTATATACTGCAGGGTAACACAAAAGCCTGCTTTTCCTGAGGAAACAAGTACTTAACTTTCTTCATATTTAACATAACCATTTGGGGTAACCGAACATTCTGTTCCTCCCAGACTGTTCCAAACAAAGCAAGTAACAATCTCCTCAGTTTCTTGCCCACCCAGGTACGCCAGCTGCTCCCAACAAAATTCTGCAGGTCTTGTTTTAACCCTTTGGCTCCTACAGTACATTTTGAAATGAGTAAAGGAAAAAGCTTCATAGGGTTGAGTCAAGGAGAAACCTGGTGCTTCCAATCATACTCTGCCAGTGGAATCATATACACTTAATTCTCTCAGTAGCCATCTGACAGCATGTATGAAGTACTGCCAATCAGAGAAGCCCACCCAAATAGGATTTTTATTGGGGTTTAGTCACATAGGCCTGGGGCACCCATGTATCTATCTTACCTACTCAGTGTCCGGTCCCTGCAGAGATCAAATTGATACTGCATGACCCTGGGCCCCAGTCAAACAAAAACAGGCATTCACCATAAATCATGTTGTCAAAATAAACTCTCTGGTGTGACCCAAGGTATATGAAGACACTTTTAATTAACCCAGATTATTTCACGGGCTTGGAGGTTTTCTCGCAGAAGCCAGCAAGGGCCAGTCCTGAAGATAATCTGAATGTGTAGAGTTTGGACAACACATGCCTGCTGAGTTAAACCTTTATTGCACATTTCATCTTCTAATGGATTTATTGTATTTGCATATCATTTTTCTCTGAATCATGCTGATAGAGAGGGCTAAGACAAGAGGCTGTCAGAGTGAAAATTAAGAGATAAGGTCAGAGTGTTAGTGATGCTGCTAAATCTATGCGGAAGTGAGTATTGACAGAAAAGAGTAAGAAGTCTGATGACCAGACCATAGGGTGGATATTGTCAGATGACTGAACTTGTCTTAATTCTGTGATTGAGTACAGTTCCCCAGTGTTGTCATTCTCACCCATCCTCCTGCACACGTATATTGGACATTTTAGGACTGGATGGTCTTTGAGGATGTGACTGTGGACATCATCTGGAGGAATTGCTGTATTCTCAGAGAAATCTTACAGAGATGGGATTCTGGAAATCTCCAGGATGCTGGCTTCAGTTAGTATGAATGACATCATTCCTTCACTTAGTTATTTAGAGAATGATTATTTCTTCCTCATCACTGTTCCAAGATTTGAAATGTGAAAAGGGAGTACATTAGTAAAAAGATGGACATGGTCACAGCTGTCATGGACCTAGTTAATCTAAGACTTTCTCTGTGACAATGAAAATCTGTGTATTAAACTATGCTTTTCCTTCTTTCTTGGTGAAAAGACTTGAAATTCCTTATAGTACCATTAATCTAGATGTAGATATCATGATTCATTTCAGAGCACAGAGAGGGTAATCTGTGATACTTTTACTGTTTATTAGATCACTGACTATTGACCACTTGTGCCTGTTATTGAAGTCTTAAAACAACTAACTCCTCAGCTTTATTTGCTCATAGTTGCCCTCTTCTTTATAAGATTTGTTCACTAGTTTTGTTTCAGATAAGACTCAGTTTAAAGATATTAGGTCAGTTTCTCCGCAAGATATATGTTGGGAAAAAATATCCAAGAAAAATGGGAGAGTTCAGAAGAAAGGATTCCTGGCCTACCTTTTTTTTTTTTATATAAACTTTTTTATTAATTAAAAAACTTAACAAAAGAACATTAAAATATCATTCCATTCTACATATACAATCAGTAATTCTTAATATTATCACATAGTTGCATATTCATCATTTCTTAGAACATTTGCATCGATTTAGAAAAAGAAATAAAAAGACATCAGAAAAAGAAATAAAACGATAATAGAGAAA
>PVIY010011783.1:0-64079 GCA_004026745.1 Myrmecophaga tridactyla
AGGTCATCTGGCCCCAAGGTGAGTGCTCAGGATATTCAGCCACAAACTGAAACACCTTTCACCTGCCACTGAAGGGAACTCACATTAGACATCAAGGTGTAGGGTCGAAAAGAAAAAACACGAGAGGAAGAAACATCCTCACTGGGGCTGTTATAACTGAGAAGTTGCTACTCAAGCAGAAGCTGCCCTTGCAGAACCCCAGGGAAAAGAGCCTGCAGAGGTCACACACGGAGAGGCAGGAAAGGAAACCTGCAGGAAATGTATGACCCACTTGTTGTTTAAGAGTGTGTTGTTTAGCCTCTGTATATTTGTGCATTTTCTGGCTCACTGCCTGTTATTGATTTCCAACTTCATTCTGTTATGATCTGAGAAAGTGTTTTGTATGAAATCAATCTTTTAAAATTTATTGGGACTTTATTTTTGACCCAGCTTATGGTCTATCCTTGAGAATGATCCATGAGCACTGAGAAAAATGTGTATCCTGCTGTTGTGAGATGTAATGTTCTGTAAATGTCTGTTGTCATGGCTAGGGACGTGTCAGCTTGGCCAAGTTGTGGTACCTGATTGGGCAAGTGCTGGCCTGTCTGTTGCAATGAGGACATTTCATTGGATTAGATCATGATCACGTCAGCTGTATCCACAGCTGATTCCATTTGTAATCAGCCAAAGGGGAGTGTTTTCTACAATGAGTGATGCTTAATGTAATCACAGGAAGCCTTTTATGGAGGACTCAGAGGAGACAGGTCCCATTCCTGCTTTGGCTGGTGAGCCTCTCTACATATGAGCTTCTGATTTTATGGCTTCTTGATTAAAGTCTAGAATTCAGCATATTTTAATAGACTCATGGCTCATTATAAAGTTCAATTGGGCTAGAGACCCACTGCATTCAATATTCTGTATATATTATTTTCCTTAAATTCTTCCAACAAAACTCTAATGTAAGTTTAATTATTATATATACATATAGTCTGCTAAAAAAAACTTGCATTTAGGATAGAATCAATGTTCCGATTCTAGGTTTTTATGATTATTTTGAAGCCACAGGATTGACCAACACCCAAACTTTGATTCAGATGTCCAAGAATGTCTGGAAAGGTCACTGCCTGCATAAAGAGACTTTTTGTGTGGAGCAGGCTAGACCCCCAAGGCTGGTCAGACGATGGCTGGTCAGAAATGGTTTGAGGGAGCAAGAGAAGTGGGAAGATTTGAGTTTCTGTTGTGGTTATGGTGAGACTGGGTTAAGAGTCCTCATAATAGGAATTTGTCTGGCCTGGTTTAAATCTCTGCCTAATGTAAAAATAAAGACTTGGAACTCTTATCACCATAACCATAGGTGGGATGGAAGCAATATCGATGGTGAGCCCTAAATGCAGTCAGAATCAAACATTCAAAAATGGGATCATATTCTTGATTATATACTTATAATTTTTATTACATTTGTAGCATTTTTTTTTGGCATGGGCAGGCACCGGGAACCGAACCCGGGTCTCTGGCATGGCAGGCAAGAACTCTGCCTGCTGAGCTACCATTGCCCGCACAACATTTGTAGTATTTTTAGCAGCATTTTTAAAGGAGAAGAATATTTCTTATTCCTAATGTCTCTTCACAGAGGAAAGAGATGTTTAAGTGTCTTCACAGATTTTTTTCAGCTCTATATCCTTATTTCTCTATAGTGGGACTACAGAGGAACAGCTGAAAAGCAAATAAATCAGTGAGAAGTGGTTCTGAAAAGAATGGGTTTGTAAAGACTCAAAAGTGTCGCTAAGATATCAGGGTATAGGCTCCTCGAGTATGAATGCTATATATAAGAACTACTTGAATCTGAAATAAATACACAGTGCTGAGTGGCTGTGTACTGTTTCCTTATAACAAAACACTATTTTCTTTTCCAAATATGTCTCTGCTTTGTGGAACCACAGAATCTAACCAGTGTCTCAGAATTCCTCCTCTTAAGCATCTCACCTGAGCCAGAACTACAGCTCCTCCTATTTAGGCTGTTTCTGTCCATGTACCTGGGGAACCTACTCATCATGCTGACCATCAGCTCCGACCCCCACCTCCACACCCCCATGTACTTCTTTTTCTTCAAACCTGTCCTTGACTAACATTGGTTTCACCTCTCCCACCGTCACAAAGATGCTTATAGATAGTCATACCCGTAGGATAGTAATTTGCTATACAGGAGCTGCCTGATACAATTGTCCTTTCAAAAATCATTTTGGATGTTTGGATAGTCTGCTTCTGATTGTGATGACCTATGACAAGTTGGTAGAAATCTCTCACCTCCTCCCACTATGGGGTTATCATGAACTCTCAGCTGTGTGGCCTGATGGTTCTGCTATATTTCATAATCAGCTGTTCTAGTTTGCTAGTTGCCGGAATGCAATCTACCAGAAACAGAGTAGCTTTTAAAAAGGGGAATTTAATAAGTTGCTAGTTTACAATTCTAAGGCTGAGAAGATGTTCCAATTAAAACAAGTCTATAGAAATGTCCAATCAAAGGCATCCAGGGAAAGATACCTTGGTACAAGAAGGCCTATGAAGTTCAGGGTTTCTCTCTCAAGTGAGAAGGCACATGGTGAACATGGTCAGGGTTCCTCTCTCATCTGGAAGGGCACATGGTGAACACAGCGTCATCTGCTAGCTTCTTCTCCTGGCTTCCTGTTTCATGAAGCTCCCCAGGAGGCATTTTTCTTCTACATCTCCAAAGGTCGCTGGCGGTGGACTCTGCTTCTCGTGGCTGTGTCGTTCTTCTCTGCTCTCTCTGAATCTCCCATTCTCCAAAATGTTTCCTCTTTTGTAGGACTCCAGTAAACCAGTCAAGACCCACCCAAATGGGTGGAGACATGTCGTCACCTAATCCAGTTTAACAACCACTCTTGACTAAATCACATCATCCAGGGAGATGATCTGATTACAGTTTCAAATGTACAGTATTGAAAAGGGATTATTTTGCCTTTACAAAATGGGGTTTTGATTAAAACATGGCTTTTCTAAGGGACATATATCCTTTCAAACCTGCGCATCAGCCTTTTGTCAATTTTACTGATCTCAAAGAAACAATTTTTGGTTTTGTTTATTCTATCGCTTTTTTATTGTCAATTTAATTTCTTTGTGCTCTAGTCTTTGGGCTTTATTTTCTTCTGCTTGTTTTAGGATTAGTTTTTTGGTTCTTTTTAGAGTTATTATTGCTGTGCAATTAGCTCTTTGGTTGTAGCTCTTTTGTCTTTTTAAAATGTAGGTGTTTAGGGCTATAAATTTCCCTCTCAGTCCTGTATCTCATAAGTTTTGATATACTGTGCACTCTTTTTCACTCATCTTAAGATATGTGATGGAATTCTGATTGTTTTAAGTGTGTGTTGTTTAACTTTCATAATTTGTGAGTTTTTAGTTCCTGCCTGTTAGTTATTTCCACCTTCATTCCCTTAGGTCAGAGAATGTGCTCTGTATCATTTCAGTCATTTCATATTTATTGAGAGTTGTTTTGTGACTCAACATGTGGTCTATCCTGGAGAATATTCCTTGAGCCCCTGAGGAAAATGTGTATCCTGCTGCTTTGGGGTGTAATGTTCTGTGTATGTGTGTTAGGTCTAGTTCTTTTTATCATATTATTCAAGTTTTTTATTTCATTATTGAACTTCTGCCTAGACCTTCCTTCCAGTTCAACTTATTCTAGATCTCTAGCATAGCTTCTGTTGAACTCATCAGAATTTTTTAGTTCTTATTTTCTGGTTCTTGCCCTGCTATATAGAACCTTTTCTAAAGAAGAGTTTCCCCAGTTAAGATCAACCCCAATCAGGTTTTCTCCAACCAGATAGGCCCAGGTCTCAGGAGGAGGGTGTAATCAGTATCAACTTTCCCAGATGGTGAGACCCAGAAGGTTGTCAGACTTTCCTGTGAAGCCTTTGAACTCTGTGCTTTTCCTATACTGCCCAGCCGGTCACAAAGTGATGTGGTGCCTTTAATTCTCAGCAGACCTTCCCTGCCAGAGGCATGATTGAGACAGAAGCTGAGGTAGAAGGTGGGATTATGTTGCTTCTGATTGCCAGCACCTGGGCCTGATGTCCCTGTGGTTGGCCACCAATTAAGCTGGGTCCTGGCCTCCATGTTCTTGGAGAAGGTATACCCTTTAGGGAATTATCTCCCCACTTGACTCATTACATTGTCTCTCTGACCTACCTTAACTTAGCCCTTGCCTGGGTCCCGTTGAAAATTGAACCTGCCTGAGGCTTTCTGTAATGAGCCACTTAGAATAGTTTAAAGAGAAAGGAAGAAAAATGCCTTTTCAGAGCCAGCCCTCGGGCCCCAAGGTTTGCCAGTCACACAGTTGGTACCTCGGAGTTGGTACCTGGTTCTATGTGCTCCTCTTCTTTTGGAACAGCCCCTTTCCAGTATTCTAAGTTCAGACAACTTCAAAATCCTCTGCTTTATTCTTTTTAATTTTATTTCATTTTAGTTTTTATCAGCCTTGCCTCCTCCCTGATGATATTAAAACCATAGATGGAGCTTGGTTGGGTTTCCTTCCCTAGCTCCCGGTATAGACTAAAAGATATGCCCTTTAGGGAATTGTCTCCTTCACTGGACTAGTTACTTTGTGTCTCAAACATAACTTAATTCTTCCCTTGCCTGGTGCAGTGCTGAAGCCTGAGAATGCCCACAGCTCTATCTCTCTAATGGGAGTTCTGTGTGGGATCTCAGCCATTCCACCCACTCCAGACTGGTGAACAATGCGTGTCCAGTCACTGAAGTCCACTCCTCCCACCCCTAACAGTTCTTCCAAACAGATCCTGACTATTTACTAGCAGCTCTAGAAAACTAACTAAATTCCACACCTTTCTATGCCACCATCTTGCTCCACTCCACATCGTCATTCAATATGAAGAAGAAAGCAGGAACAAATAAACCTTCAATGAAGTGACTCCAAATAGCATCTTGCCCACCAATAAGTACCAACTTTATTACTCAGTCCAGACATGAAATAACTCATATGTATTTAAATTCAGATACACTGGGTTAATTTCTGAACCAAAGGATTAAAATACATTAAATCAGAAGGAATGAAAGGAACAGAGGTCTAGACGTAGAATGAAATCAAAGACGCATTCACTGAGCGTCTTTGCTGGGACCACATCAAGTGGCAGGCACACCAAATACTTGTAGCCATTATGTTGCTTGATCTTCAGACTTTTCTAATCAGAAGATCCATCTAAGCCACATACTGTCATCAATTTCCTCTTGCCAATAATCAGTATTGGAAGGAGCATGTGTAGGCCAAATAATGGCCCCAAGAGAGCCATGTTCTAATCCCCATGACCTGTGAATGTCACCTGTTATGGCATAAGAAACTTTGCAAATGTAATTAATTACCTTAAGGATCGTGAAAGGAGGAGATTATCCCCGAGTTACCCAGTGGGCCCTAAATCCAACTAAAAATATTTTTATACAGAAGATGCAGAAGAATATTGGAAGAGGAGTATATATAAAGACATAAGTAGGAATTGGAGTGATGCACTCTAAAGACAGAAGAGAACATATACAGAGGTGGCCACTAGAAGCTAAAACAGGCAGGCAAACAGATTGTTCCCTCAGAGACTCTAGAAGTAACCAGCTCTGATGACCCTCTAGCTTTAGTCCAGTAAAACTGATAAGATCTGTGATCTTCAGAGCTGTAAGGGAATAAACTTGTGTTCTTTTAAGCCACTAAGTTTGTGAAATTTTGTTACAGATGCCCTAGGGAGAGAACACAGTGTATACGCCCCAACTGCAGGCTAATGAGAAACAAAATGTCTTTTGGATAATTCCTTGGAAAGATATTTTCTCCATTACAGAGAGACCCAAGTTGAGGCAGTAAATTGTTTCTCTCTGGTTTTCATGTTTAAAATGACCCCTGCGCTGCTGCAGCCATTGATTACCATCAGGGCATCAACCTTAGAAGTCAATAAATGAAACTGAAATGAAGTCCTGTGGTTCTGATCTGCAGATCAGAATTCATCTACCCTGTCTGTGGGTGCTATGTTAGGAAAGATGATATTTACATTTATCATTGACTCTATTTGAGTTGAGAGTGAAGCCTTATTTAGAGTCTAATGCAACTCACTGATAGAACTCGAGGATCTCAAACTTTCCTAAACATGTGAACTAAGATGATTATGCCAACATTACAGATGAACATGCTAAGATTAGTGGGTTGACATAAAGTGTCAATGGTCACACAGCTATGACAGAGCAAAGTAGGATTCAAACACCAGGGTCAAGATTCCAAAACTCTCACCCTTAACCATGATGATTTCAGGTCTCCTGTACTCAAAAAACTTGCTCAGGCTTTCTGGAGCACTCATTATTTCTTTTTTCCCAGCATATTTGGAAATGGCTCAAGGCCATTGCCACATCAAAGGAAAGAAGATATTCTAGAGATGAGTTTTCTCAAGGCTGCCATCATGTCTTTGTTCCTCAAACTGTAGATAAAGGGGTTCATCATGGGTGTGCCTACAGTATACATCAGCGATGCTATTGCACTTTTATTGGATGAGTGATTACCTGCTGAACTAAGGTACACCCAAAAGCCTGTCCCATAGAACAAGGAAACAACTATTAAGTGTGACCAAGAGGTGGAAAAAGCCTTATACTTTCCACCAGTTGATGGGATTTTCAGGATGGAGGAGATAATTCGAACGTAAGAAAAAATTATCCCAGCGAGAGGAACACCACCCGAGAGACCAGTCACTAAATACACCAGGATGTTATTAATGAGGATATCAGAACAGGTGAGCTTGAGAATATGAGCTAGTTCACAGAAGAAGTGGGACATTTCAAAGTCCACACAGAAGGACAGCCGTAGGGCCACCAGTGTGTGGAGCAGTGTGTCCAGAACACTGATGATAAGTGACAGCAGAACCAGCAGCCCACAGAGTCTGGGTTTCATGATGACACTGTACTTCAGTGGGTGGCAGATGGCCACAAACCGATCGTAAGCCATCATTATGATAATTCCATTTTCCCACCCAGCAATCGTCAGCACGAAGCAGATCTGAGAGAGACAGCCGGCGTAACTGATGGATTTGCTCTGTGTCTGGATGTTTACGAGCATCTTTGGGATGGTGGTGGTGATAAAACAGATGTCCACAAAGGACAGGTTGCACAGGAAGAAGTACATGGGGGTGTGGAGGTGGGAGTCAGACATGATGGTCAGGATGGTGAGCCGGTTTGCAGACACAGTAACTAGGTACATGCTTAGAAACAGTCCAGACAGGAGGGGCTGAAGTGCTGGCTCCTGTGAAAGTCCTAGAAGGAGAAACTCAGCAGTATCTGATACTTTTACTGACTTCATGTCGTTGATGGATCTAACAGAAAAGACAGAGTGACAAGAAAACAAAACCGAAGAGAATACTCTTTAATCTTGTCTATATTTTGAAATCAAAGCAGTGACGGATCCTTTTCTTTGCCTTTCTCTTACCTCTCCTTACCTTATTTTGTGTTCCTCTCAATTCTCCCTGACTCCCAAGGTTTATTTACCACCTATTTTTTTTTTGACAAGTAGGGACAGTTGATGAGAATAAGATAGGAATCAGACACTGCCCTGACCCACAGGATTATACTAGACCTACAAGTAAATATTAATTCTAGAATAAAATTTTCAGAGTGTATTCTAGAACATGGGGTGAAAAAATACAGCCTGTGTGCCAAATTCTGCCCGCTATCTACTTTTGTAAATAGTATTTTATTGCAATGCAACCATTCATTTATGCATTTTCTATAGCTTCTTTTGCACAACAATAGAGGTGAACAGTTGCAACAGAGGCCATATGATAAAGCTAAGGCTGAAATATTTAAAATATTTACTATCTGGCTCTTTGCAGAAAAAGTTTGCTATTCCTGACGTAGAGACTTGATTAGGGCTTGATTATATTTAGGTACAATTTTTGACAATTATTCTTATGTATTGTCATGAAAAAGTACATACTGTTTGTTTTACCAGTTTTTGTGGTGTTTATTGCCTGGATCCGTTATTCCATTCAGGGATATAAAATTTTGATATTCTAATTCTTTCCTCTCTTTTTGAGTTTCTCATTTATTTCCTCACTTACTGAAATATTTCCATAAAGAGGGACTTTCCTTAATCAAAACCGTGTTCTCCTTAAGGCAAAGTTCTCATAAAAAAGAGAGAATGCATCTTGATTTCTGCATCCAACACTTCTTGAAATAATACATTGGTTCTCAGAACTATCCAAAGATGAGCACGTATCATTATGAAACTTTGGATTCTAAATGCATTTGAGGTATTATAATCCCTTGCAGTTAGTTATTATTTGCATTGACTCTCAAATAGTCCCGTCTTTGGCCAATGGAAGCCTCTTCAACTTGCCTCTTGAGTTCTTTTGAAATGAACTAGTATTCTCATATCTCTTTTAACTTTGGTGGGTAACATGTTCTAGGGCCATCAGATATATTTCTGTCCCATGTTGAGAAGCAACCATTTCTCCATGGAGGCCAGTTTCTTTTAAGTGGTAAATAGTAATTTAGAAATCACGGATTGGCCATGAGGGGGCTGTCAGTGTAACTGGGCTGGTCACTGTTCTTGGCCCTTTTCAGTGGGCAATCATACAATAGGTCTTTTCAAAATATTGATGGAGTCCTGTCATAAAACCTAAAGAACAGGTGCCATTCTCATTCATCTGTTCTTGAGGAAATTGGAGAATGGAATCCTTAGTAAATGGCACAGCCAAATATTTGACTTCAGGAAGTTTCATTCCATAGTTAATGTGCTATTAACCATCTTACGGCACTGTGTCCAACGAGTCCAGAGTTCATCTTCTTGTGAAATCACTCAATTTCCATCATTTTACTTTGACAACTATAATCCCTACCCGGTCGTCAGTCTTCCACGTTCTAGCTCCCAGAGTTAGTGAGTTTCAGTCGACACCATCAAAAGAGGACACGTCTTCTGGGCCCCAGGAAAACATTAGAAAATGCTGCTGGAGAAAATGAGGCTTGTATGAGTCAGACAAGCAACCTGCATATGGGACTGATTTTAAGAGATACTGGGCCCAAGGATCTCTGCTCCAGAGACAGTCGGAGACCCAGGCTGATAGGGCTTCACCCAGTTCTAGTTACATCACCTCAAACATGGTGGCCTTAAAGCCATGAGTGTGATGGTTTAAAAATGTGTCCACAAATTATTTGATGTTTCTTCTTAACAAGCAAAGAAGGAGAGGGATACTCAGCAAATATGACTTTCTTTTCATTATTATTATTGTTTTTTTGTATCCTGTATGGCGGGGGTCACATTTCCTTTTCCATGTGAGTATCCCATATTGCAGCACCATTGGTCGATGTTTTGTTTGGTTTGTTTTTGGCTCATTTGCTTGCTTCTTTGTTTGTTTTTTGGGGAAGTGCATGGGCCGGGGAATTGAATCTGGGTCTCCCACATGGCAGGTAAAAATTCTAACACTGAACTACCCTTGACATAGGTGCAGTACTTTCCCACCGACCTGCTCAATACAATACTGTGAAGCTGGGAGCTTTCCAGGCTCAGGAGAAAGAGCTGGTGTTTGGCTATGCCGATGGGAAGAGATGTGGTTCTGCAGACATATGTTCTAAGTGTTGGACCTTCCTGACAACGACCATGCACATCATCGACTGAGCATTGAAGGAGAACTTTAGATTCAAGCATCGTCTCTGGGTATATTCTGGAAGGAGAGGCATCCATGAATATAGGGTCTGTGATGAATCGGTTAGAAAATTGTCCTCCATGAAAGTGGATCAGTTTGATCCATTTGCTGTTCCAACCGTAAGTTCCATGTGTCGTATACTGGACACCATTTCCACTAATGAAGAGGAAAAAGAGAATAAAGCTGAGTCTGACGTCAAACGTAGAACCAGAGATTATAAGAAGGCTGGTCTAGCTCCTTATGGGAAATTTTTTGAACAATTTCTTGAAAAACTGGATAAATACCGAAAAGGAGAGCGTCTCAAGAAGAGTGGTTTACGGAAAGATCTCTGAAGATAACAATTCCGCAATTTTAGACTTTGATTTCTAGGTGCTGTGAGATACTGGAGACTAAAAGAAATATCAATTTAATAATTCAGCAGTGGGCCACGGTGGCTCAGCAGGCAAGAATGCTTGCCTGCCATGCCAGAGGACCCAGGTTCGCTTCCCAGTGCCTGCCCATGTAAAAAAAATAAATAAATAAAAAATAACTTTAAAAAATAATAATAATTCAGCAGTCACATTGTGAACACCTTTTGAAAAATCAAAGCCAAGGGGCAGCCCCGATGTGCAACTGGTTGTTGTGGGGTGGGGGCTATGGACTCATGATAATTTACTAGAATGCCCCGTCTGTGCTGTGAAATCTGGTCACCATCTTCCTTCTTTCCTGAAGCTAGGTGACCCCAAAGGCCAGCTTTGACCCCAGAAAGCCCCCTCCTTTCCCCTGTTCACATGCCATCCATGGGTACCACTTCCTACAAACACATTCAAGACCTTCTCTGCTCTGCATTCACAGCCACCACGATCTGCAGGAAACTCATTATTAAAAAATAATAATTAAATTAAAAAAATAGCTTCCCAGGGTCTCATCAGACAAAGCACTCTCAATGCCCTAAATGCACCTGGCTGTTGTCATTTGCCTATTTACCCAGCTTTCATGAACTTAAGACCCCCTCCCCTGCCTGCCTGTCCCGTTTCTACTCCTGCCTGGCTGAGTGGCATTTGGAGAACAGCCAGGTCACGGGAGCATCCCAAAGTGGCTTCTAGATTAAGAAATGAATAAACAGTGGGTTAGAGTTAGCACTCATTCAGTAAGTATTTATTGAGCACCTACTGTATGCAAGGCACCGTGGCTACAGCAGTGAACAAAACAGACAGGAATTTTTCCCTTCACGGAGCATGTAATTTTGCAGGGAAGATAAACATTTAAAAAGTAAAGAATCCTCTTAGGATGGAAGCATTTAGGGTGTTGATGGAGGCATTTAACAGGGAATCGGACTAAGCTCGGGAGGCCAGACTCAGCTGACATCTCAAGGATGAGTAGTTAAGTTGATAAAAAAAAAAAAAAAAAAAGAGCTTGGAGGAGAAGGTTCCAAGCAGAAGAACAGGGAGTTCAGAAGCTCTGGGACTAGGAGGAGGTTGCCTTTGAATGTAGCGAGAAGTGGGGAGGTTTTTTGGTTCTTATCACCAGCACAGTGAGAACGCACCAGAGAGATTGAAGCGTGCCTGTGCTGAAACGCCTTCTCTCGGCTTTAAAGGACACCTGCTATTCTGCAACTGCCACTAGAGGGCGGTGCTTGCCCGAGGTTCCTCCTCTCTGGTCAAGTTAAGCCCTCCCTGAGAAAACCAGAAAAATAAAATCAGGGGTGGGTAACCCCATGGGCTATAGGGACCAGGTCTGAGTTAGTAAGGAGGATTAGTGTGAGACCCCGGAGGTTTCTTTTAATTTTTATTTTGAAATTATTTCAAACTTACAGGGCAGTTGCAAAAATGATAAAATCCCCATACGAGGAAATCCAACCTATATACACTTCCACTTTTTTTTGTATCTATGACACCCAGACCCACCAACTTTAAGCATTTTGTCACATTTGCCATATTTTTCTCTCTCTATCTATTCATCTATTTTCTAAACATCTGAGAGTAGGTTGTATGCATCATGCTCTGAAACACTTAATACTTCCCTGTACTTTTCCTAAGAACAAGGACACTCACTTATGTACAAGAAAGTCAACATTAAATGTCAACATTGACATATAAAGCTTATAGTCTATGCCCCAATTTTTTCACATGTCCCCAAAATACCCTTTCTTCTCCATCATTAGCTCCAGAGGCTTCATTCTCTCTCTCTTTAATTGTGGAAACATACAATTTTCTTTCCCATCTCAACCCTCCAGGAATACCATTTAGTGGAATTGATCATATCCACAGCCCCGCCACCATCCTATCAGAACCATCCTATCAGAACTCTCCTATCATCCCAAACAGAAAACCTGTACCTATTTGCATTAATTCCACATTCCCCTGCCAAGGAACCTACACTCCACTTTCTATGCTTTTGCATATTCTAGCTATTTCATATAAGTGGAATCACACAACGTTTGTGTATGACTTATTTCACTCAGCATGATATTCCTTCTCCCACTTTTGATAGAGTAAAATATTCCCGGCTCTGGAAAAAATAAACAAAATAAATTCCAGATAGATTAAAGATAACATGTAAAAAATAAATGAACACAAATCATAGAAGGAATCTACAAGGCTATTAATACAACCTAAGGTTTAAAAACCTGTTTTTCTTTAGCAAGATGGGAAGCCTAGATGTCTTTTTTTTAAATATTTTTATTATAAACAATGAACAAGCATGCAAACATTCTTGACATACAAACATTCTTGACATAGTTGCAATCAATGGCTCACAATGTCATTACATAGTTGTGTATCCATCACCATAATAATTTTTTGAACATTTGCATCACTCCAGCAAAAGAAAGGAAAAAGAAAAACTCATATATGCCATACCCCTTACCACTCCCTTTCATTGACCACTAATATTTCAATCTATTCAACTTATTTTAACCTTTGTTCCCCCACTATTTGTTTATTTCTTATCCATATTTTTTACTCATCTGTTCATACTGTAGATAAAAGGAGCATTAGACACAAGGTTAGCCCAGATGTCTTGAATGAGAAAATAGAAATATCAAATTATATGTAAATTAACAAAAATTTAGGGAAAACATAAACACAACCATAAGTAAGGATCGGTTGGTTGTCTGAGGAGGGTTAGTTCCTTCATATATAAAGAGTTCTTACACATTGATAAAAAAAGGCATTACACATTGATAAGCCAAAAAACATAATTTGGAAAATGAGAAAGGATATAAACAGGCACTTCTCAGAAGTGCATAACCAAGTGGCCAAAACACATATGAAAATAAAATCCCCAGAGAGTACAAATTTGATAACAATGAGCTGTCATTTCACACTCAAGAAAGTGGCAATGACAACAACAACAACAAAAAGTGAAACATGAATTGAAATTAGAAAATTTATTTGTGAAATTCTGTATGATTTCCTATATATTCTTACGTTGAACAAACACTTTCAAGGAATTATCATAAAATATGCAATAATGAAGTGATTAAAAACATTAAAAAGTGATAATACCTCCTGCTGGCAGAGAGGCAGAGAAAAGTGTAAAGGGTATGACATTTATTATTCTACTATTGGAAACATAAAAATCCCCTTACCATAAAAATCCACATTCGAGGCTGTCCCTTGGCAGTCTCTGCCCTGTGTGATTTCGTTTCAGTGGTGGAGCTTACTTTCTAGAACTTGCTAAGACTTTCCCAACCCATCCTAGGTAAGACCCAAGGAGGGACACACCCATTGCAGGGGTCCCATTTTCTAAGTATCAGGCCTCTCCCTTCTTTGGATTTTTAAAAATTGAGATAGATTTACACATTGTGAAATTCACTCTTTTTAGCATACAGGTCTATGGTTTTTGCCAAACACATTCATTCTTTGCCAAACACATTCAGTCACATAACCACCGCCTCAATCAAGAGCAATTTAGAATTTAGCCATTGGAATTGCTCAATTTAGCACAATTGCCTAGTGCCTCTTTGTAGTCACCTTCTCCCCCTACTCCTGCAAACTACTGATTTCTTCTTTGTCCCTGCAGTTTTGCCTTTTCCAGGATATTCTATACATGGCATCATCCAGGGGATTTCTGGGTTTTGTTTTAGCCTCTGGAGTCTGGCTTCTTTCACTTAACATGATACCTTTGAGATTCATCCACATTGCTGTATGTATCAATGATTCCTTTGTTTTTATTGTTGAGTAGCCTTCCATTGTATGAGTAGTTAGATTGTTTCTAGTTTTTGGCAATTATAAACAATGCTGCTGTAAACCTTTTTGCAAGAGGTTCTGTGTGAGCCTCAAGTTTGCATTTCTTTTTGGAAAAAAAAAAAAACTAGGAACGGGATTGCTGGGGCATATGGCAAATGTATGTTTAACTTTATAAGAAACTTTCAAACTTTCTCCCAAAGTGGCTGCACCTTTTTGCATTCCTACCAGTGATAGTTCCACATCCTCGTTGGCACTTAGTATTGTCATTTATTAATTTTAGCCATTTTAGTTGGTGTGTAGTGGTATGTGATTGTGTCAGGGCCCCTTTATAACATTAGAAAACTCTGATGGTACCACAAATGCTCACCCCCTAGGCTTTTAATATCCCTGGGCTGAGAAGGGAGGCAGTTGAGTCTGCAGGGGAGCTCCTGGGTCAGCTCTTGGTTGTGCTGATTATTTGCTACCTGCCCTGTAGTGGGCAGGCAACTAAGTCTCCATGTGTTGGGTTTTATTCCTCTGTAATGTGACTATCTTCCCATGTCATAGGATTAGATGAAACATTACAGATACATGGTCAGCAGCAGCCAGGCTTTCTCACGGTTTCTTTGGCCAACCTCTTTCAGCCACAGGGCCTTTGCACTTGCAATTCCCTTTGTTGGAACATTTCTTCAACTGGTCCCCTTTCTAATTTCTGGGTACGTGTGGATGTGTATACAGGCGAAAAGCTAAGATGAATTCAGTGGTGCCTTTGATTTGTATTTTTAAAGCAGCATAGCACCTACCCACATTAGAAAAATAGGCTCATGTATATGATATTTATCCATCTGGTCAAGAAAGGGTCCCTGGTGCCCCTGTGGTCTCAGGGGTAGAGTTGCCAGGTAAAATATAAGCAACTGGGTGCCCTATTTTTATTTATTAAACTGGCAACGTTGCTCAGGGACCCCTTGCTGCAATCCCCCAATTCCCTGGAGTCTGGTATCCCAAGTGCAGAGTGTGACATGGGAGTGGGTGGGCTGGTTCCTCGTCCTGCATTTTTTCCCTGAAGTTTCTGCCCTTTCTCTGGCTGTCAGAACCCTCAGAGGAGCCACAGGGTGTTTCCAACGCCTCAACAGGAAAACCACATCTTAATATAACCCAAGAACCCAACATCCTCATAACGAGATACCCCCAGAGAACAGGGTCACTTCCTTACATGCTTCCAATTGCAAGATGCCTCTTGAAGTGGCACCCGGGACGAGGAATGAATAATAGTAGGGGAGGCTCCCAGGCTAAGTGATTGATGCGATTATCTCATTCAGTCTTCACAACCGTTCTGGGAGGGGGTAAGTCCCATGGCCCCTGATTTTGCAGCTGGGAGAGCTGAGGCTCAGCGAAGCTCGGTCCCAGGACGCACAGCTTCCAGGAGGCTGTGGAGTGCAAAAATCCCTTGATACGTGTGCCTTGTGAGATGCACGTTGAGAGAGGTGGCCTCTGGGCAGGCTGTGTCAGCTGGGGGGCTGGGGACCCGTATTGCTGGCCCTGACAGTCTCTGCTGGGGGCTGGGTACACAGTGTCTCTTCCCAGCAGTCTCCTTCCTATCCCAGCATTCTTCCCGAGGCTCTTCAAATTCAGGTCAGGGGGCCACTAGGATTACATTCTCAGTCTCCAGCCTTGCACCCTCCTGGGGTTTACTGGGGGCAGGGGGTAGGGATGCAGGCAGGGATCTTCCTGGGTTGCTGGGTGGGGTACACGAATAGTGCCAAACCCTGCCATCTAATGGTCAGGGCCACCTGGCAGTGAGAGGTAGTGAGCGCCTCGTCTCCAGGTCATTCAGCTTCCTGTAAGGGGAAGTCAGGCTCTCCACTTCTCGACTCAAATTCTGTACCAGGCCCCACTGAGATGGTTTCGTTCTAGTCCACGAGGCTTGTCTCGGCTAGGAGTGTGAGCCACAAAGGGATGCTGGTAAAATCCCTGCTAACCTCTCTGTCTTACAATGGAACAGCTGCCCCTGGCTGTGCCATTTGGCCAGAAGCCCATCTTATTTTATTTCTTTGGTGGGAGGAGGGAGCTGTCCAAATTTATTCTTCAACTAACAGAAAGCAACAGCAGGTAAAACTACAGGGATTTCTCCACGGATCCTACATTCACAAAGCATATTTGGCTTGACAGGGAGAAAGCTTCTGGTGGGTTCTCGGTAACTATCTACTTCGCAGTGGAAACAGGTACTGTTCTTAGGTTCACTTACGATTCCAGAAGGAAACGTACAACTTTGCAAATAAAAAAAAGCAAACTTTTTTTTTTTTAAAAAGCATGTGCTTTGCATACCCGACACTGTGCCAGGCATGGGACAGGGGTGCTGCCAAACACAGGTCTGCCCTTGCAGAGCTCAAATCTGCTGGAGGGACAGACAAACAGGTCATCACATAGCCATATGGGGCGTGTGAAGGAAGAGCCTGGGGGAGGGGCCCCTGACCCCCAGACTTAGGGTGGCGTGTCCAGGAAGGCTTCCTCAGGAGGTGAGGCCCCAGTAGACACCTGAAAGAGAGTGATGGGGAGATGGAGACCCCAGAAAGCGATGCCACCGGCCTGCCCCAAATCACAGGGGGCAACTGAGGCTGAGGCCACTGGGTGCTGAGTCTCATTAGGTTTGTTTGAAATGAATTTTAGCTTCACCCCAAGAACAAGGGGCACGGGGGGGGAGGGGGGCTATGGGAAGCTTTATGCAAAGGGTGGGGATGGGGTGGCGGCTTGGCGAGAACGGATGTAAGGGTGTAAGCCTGGGGTCCAAGAGGAGGCAGCGCTGTCACCTGTGCGAGGGGACGGTGGCTTGGTGGCTTGGCCTGCCTCCCCGGTGGACAGAGCCTGGGGGGAGGCTCCGAGGTCAATTCTTTGGCCCTTCGGCACAGCGTCCCTTCCCACGTTCCCACCACTTGCGTGTTCGCCTTTCCGGAGCCGGGAATTTTCCAGCCATCCCTTCTGGTTGCCCTGGAAGGGAGACGGCTGGGAAGAAATCCTTCCTCCCGAGCAGCTGGGCCCCGAAGCGGAGGCTTCCCCGGGCTGACGCTGTTCCATTTCCTCTGGACCCAGGTGTCTGGGAACACTGGAGGAAGGGCAGGGCGGGGGGCCTGGAGGCAGGAGCCTCTCTTCCCATAGCCTGCGGGAATTCAGCACCCTGGGGGCAGAGGGCTGCGCTTGGAGGGTCAAGCTGGACCGCACATGTGCAGGTCACCATGGGGGACACCTGCCAGTCCTTGCGTGCATCTTCTCCTCCACCTCCTCTGGGCACCACGCCTTGGATCCGTGCAGACGGGCCATGAGCCTGATCTAGAAGGTTCTTTTCCCAGAAGCCCCTGCAGCTGGCTCCCTCTCCAGAAGCCCTCGCTTGCACGAAGGGTGCCTCCTCGGGAGCGCTGCCTCCCCCCACTGCCACTCTCCAAACCCTCACTGCACTTTCTTTCCCTGTCCCTCTCCAAAGCCACGTCTTGGTTCGTGCATGTCTGGTCTGCTTTTCTGTGCATGGACATAAGATCCTCAGGGAAGAGGGACTTTTGTCCGTCTCCTTCCCTGCTGGATTCCTGACACCTGTAGGTGCTCGGTAAGCATCTGTGGAAAGGAAGGAGACAGTCCCTGCCCCCCCGGGGGAGGCCTCAGGTTTTCGGGAATATTTACGGGGCACCTGCTGTGCGCCTGCTCCATTTATAATCAGACTTGTGCCTATAAGAAGGGCCCATCCGGGTGGAAGAGAATAAGAATAAATATGTGAATCAGGCAATAAGAGCAGGGAGGGAAGGGGGTGCAAGGGTAATTCAGTGGTAGAATTCTCACCTGCTATACAGGGGAGACCTGGGTTCAATTTCAGCTCATGCATTCCCCAGCCCAAGAAAAATATTCAACAAAATGGTGTTGCAATAATAGGATACTCACATGGAAAAAGAATGAAGTGTGACCCCCGTACTGCACATCATACAAAAAAAAAAAAAAAAAAACAGGGAGGGAGATAAATCGGGGAAGGGGTAGGGCAGTGCTTGGGTTGAGTCAATTATAATTGACTTATAATTTTAAGTAGAGAGGGCAGGGAAGGCATCAGAAGGCATCTGATGAAGACATCAGAAGAAGAGATGTTGAAGTAAAAATGAGAAGGAGCTGAAGGACAGAGCTGTGGAATGATCTCTGGGGAAGAGCATGAGGAAATGGCAGTGCAAAGGTCCTGAGACAGGGCTGAACAGCGAGGAGGGCAGTGTGGCTGGAGTGAAGGGGAGAATGGAAAGGAGTGTGGAGAGGACTTGGGTCTTTACCCTTGGAAGGCTGTGGGCAGTGAAGGGACAAGCCGTGACTTAGGCACTTACAGGTGTCCTCTGGCTATGGTGGGGAGGGCAGATTGTGGGGGGGGCAAGGCTGGGAGTGGAGGAACCAGGTTCGAAGTGACTACACTGGCTCAGGCTGGTGGTGCTGGATCTGGACCTGGTAGAAAAAGAGGGGGAAGGGAAAGTGGAGGGATTCTGGGCACATTTGGAAGACCGAGCTGGCGGCAGGAGATTTGAGAATGGGTAGAGTTGAAGGTGGCGGGTGGACTGCGGGTATGACAGAAAGCAAGTGCAAGCCAAAGGTTCTGGGCAGAGCAGCTGGAATTCCAATGGACGGAGATGGAGAAGATCGAAGAGGAGCGGGCTGGGGGTGGGAGGAAGATTGGACCCTGGGTTTTGGCCGTGTTGAGCATGAGACATCCATGAGGTTCTCCCAGGTGGGGATGATGAGAAGGCAACATCTTCCAGGGAGAGTCCTGGAGTGGCCCTCTGTGAGCTGTCAGCTTGCCTTGAATCCTCAGCGTCTTCTCGTGACTTCCAGGAGAGTGTGCAGGAATGTAGAGGGGTGTGCGGGAGGTGGGCTCTGAAGTGTGCGTGCATCCTAAAGTGGATGCGTGTGTCCTGGGTGTGGTGTGTGTGTGTGTTTGTGCACTGGTCTGTGAAAATCTCAGTCCCATGTCACCTGCCGCTTTAGTTTGCTAACACTGCCGGAGTTCAATATACCGGAAATGGGTTGGCTTTTACAATGGGGATGTGTTAACTTACAATTCACAATCCTCAGGCTGTGAAAATGTCCACCTCAAGGAAAGCATCGACAGGATGGCACCTGAACACTGAAGAAAGGCTGCGGGCATCTGAGACACCTCTGTCACATGGGAAGGCGTGTGTCCAGACTCTACTGGTCCTTCTTTCCTAGGTTTTGCTGCCTTCAGCTTCTGGCTTCAGTGGCTTTGGCGGCTTCCTCTCTCATCTTCTCCATGTGTCCTCTTTTTAAGCTTCTGTCTCTCTTAGTTTCTCTGAGTTTTATCCTCTTATAAAGGACTCTAGTAAGAGGATAAGACCACCCTGGGACACTCCTTAACTGAAATTGCCTAATCAGAAGGAACCACCCACTATAGGTCTACACCCACAGGAACGGATTAAAAGAACATGCTCTTTTCTGGTATATAACAGCTTCAAACCATCACCTGCCCTGGCTTCCAGGGTCTCTGCCTTCTAGCACCGCCCCAACAACTTCTTTGCAAGCTTGTGGCCCCCTTGGTTTTCCTTGTGCTTGTGGCTGGGCTCTGGGTTTGTGGATGCTGGGTTTGAGGCATCAGGCCCCAATCTGGCCTGTGTGCCCTCAGAGGGCAAGGCCGGCCTGGATCCCAGAGCCCAGCACCCACAGCCTGGAGCACACAGGTACGCTTCAGAGGTTTGTCAGCATGAATTTGACAGGTGCAAAGGGAGCTGGGCCTTGGGGAGAGAGACAAGGGTGACAGGAAGGTGGGTCCAGCTTTGTTTGCCTGTGTGGGTGTCTGAACATGTCTGTGTGTGCCACATATGGGCACACACAGATGGAGCATGTTGGGATGTGTGCCTGAGGCTACATCTGTCTGTATGCTCTGAGCATGTCTTTCTGTATGGATTTCACATCGGTGTGCCTGTGCACACATGAGTGCAGCCTTGTTCCCTAGTCTGTCTGTGCACTTTGGCTCAAACAGATGCACATGTGTCCCGAGAATGCTTGTGAGTATGCTTCCATAGGTGTGTCTGAGCAGGATTGTGAGCATGCCCACAAAAGCGCACGTGTCCTGAGTGTACTTGTGTGTGCCCATGTGAGTGCACACGTCCTGAGCAGGCCTGTGATTGTGACTGTGAGTGTACCCATGTGCACCTTAGCATGTCTGTGCCTGTATGTACAGGAGGGGGTTGTTTTTCTCTTTAAAAGAACAGAAATAATCCTTCATCATCTCTCATGGTGTCTGGGGGTCAAGAACTCCAGAGCAGTTCAGATGGGCAGTTCTGGCCTGGGGGCTGCAGGAAGCTGATGTCAGCTGGGCCTTTCCCAAGAGGTGAGATCCACCCCGGAGAAGATTCACTCACCTGGCTGCACGGTGGGGCCAGCTGTGGGCAGGAGGCTCAGTTCCTTTCCACGTGGAACTCTCCAGGGCTGTTTGAGTGTCCTCAGACTATGGCGGCTCATTCCCGCAGAGTGAGCAATCCAAGAGAGTAAGGTTGGAGCTGCAGCCCTTGTTACCTAAGATGCATGGATATTTTGAACACATTCTTGTGGGTGTACCCACAGGTGTGCAAATATGTGCTTGAGCAGGGTTGTGCATGTGGCCACAAGTGTCTGAGCATGTCTGGGAGTATGTGAGCACAACTGTGCCCACGTGTGCCCAGGCATGTTTGCGTGCATATTTCCATGGGTGGTTTTGAGTGTATTCTGGCATGGGCACCCAATAAGTTGCAAAAATATGCTTCAGCATATCTGCGTATTCACCTTCGTAAATGCACACATGTGTTGAATGCACCTGATTGTGTGCCCATGTGGGTGTGTCTGAGCCCACCTGTGAGTGTGTGCTCAAGGGTGCCTGAGTATGATTGTGTGTGGGCACATGAGTGTGTCTGAACATATCTGTGTCTGGGGCTCATGTGCACTCTCAGACTGGCTGAGTTTGGCTCTGGCGATCGCACGACTCCCCATTGACACCTTTTGGGCCCAGGAGAGTCTGGCCTGTCTGACTTCCCTCCCTCTCCCACAGCCTTGGCTCCTAGGCCTTTGGCC
Organism: Myrmecophaga tridactyla; assembly: GCA_004026745.1. Taxonomy (NCBI): domain Eukaryota; kingdom Metazoa; phylum Chordata; class Mammalia; order Pilosa; family Myrmecophagidae; genus Myrmecophaga; species Myrmecophaga tridactyla. The sequence continues at coordinate 20,894 of PVIY010011783.1, forward strand.
TTCCCCCAAGCCAAATGTCCTTTCAAATGACCAGGATGCAGAGGAGGAAATTCCTCCCAGTGGCTTCCGGCCCTCACGGCAGTTCCCATGGAGGGCTCCAGGGCTGTCTGGAATGAGAACAGTCTCCTTGGAAGGAAGCCCTGAGAGCCAGGGCCACAGATGCCTGGATGGCCAGTGGGTAGGTGGGGGGCTCCACTGGCTGGAACCAGCCTCATGACTCCACCACCAAAGTTCAGACACGGAACTGGATAATAGTAATACAAAAAGATGTAATCGATTGGGCAGGTGGCATGGATAGGTAGGTATGGAACCCGAAGGACATGGGCCTATAACTGTCCCCATTCAGAGCTGAGGAGGCCCAGGGGGTAGGATTTGAAGCCAGGCCAGTGGTTCTCACCTGGGGTGATTCCTTCCCACCCCCACTCCTGAGAATCAATGTCTGGAAACATTTGTAGTCTTCTTGACCAAGGAGAAAGACTACCACTAGCATCTAGTGAGTAGAGGCCAGAGATTCTGTTAAGATCCTACAATACACAGGTCAGCCCTCACGCAGCAGAATGATCCCAGCCCAAATGTCAAAAAGTGCTGATGTGGGAAACCTTCCTCTAAGGCCATGCTTCTTAGGAACATCAAGAGAGACAGGCGGGACTCTGAAGCATAGGTTGAACTTAGAGGCATCAAAGGTGTTTAATATGCAAAAGACTTGCACAGATGCTTCATACACACACACACACAAATAAAGATGAATAGCCAGTGAGCACATGAAAAGATGCTTAATATCATTAGTCATCAAGGAGATGCAAATTACAACCACCAGGAGATACTGCTACACACCCACTGGAATGGCCAAAGTGAAAATTCCGACAATATCAAGTGTTGACAAAAGTGTGGAGCAACTGGAACTCTCCACTATGTTGGTGGAATGTTCAAGGGAACAACCACCTCAGAAAAGTTTGGCAGTGTTTTAGTTCTTTGGCTACTCAAGCTAATTTCATGCAATGGTTGGCTTAAACAATGGGAGATTAATGGCTCACAGTTTTGAAGCCAGGAAAATGTCTAAATCAAGACATTGTCAGGGCAATGCTTTCTTCCCAAGACTGTGGCACTCTAGGGCTGGCTGCGAGCAATCCTTGGTCCTGGGCTTCTCTGTCACTTGGCAACACACATGGTGGCCTCTCCTGGCCTCTCCCTTTTCTCCCAGGTTCCATTGACCTTCTGCTTCTGGCGACTCCATCTTCGGCTTTCTCCCTGGTTCTGAATTTCTTTCTGCTTCTAAAAGACCCTAGGGAGAGGATTTGACCGAAGTCACCTCATCAAAAGGTCCTACTTACAATGGGTTCACACCCATAGGAATGGATTAAGTTTAAGAGTACATTTTTCTGGGGGTACAGACAGCCTCAACCCCCCACAGACAGATTCATATAAGTTTACATTTATCCTACGACCCAGCAATTCCACTCCTATATATTTATGAAAAATGAAAATGTGTGTCTGTACTGAGAGACATATAGGTCTAAACAATATATTTATTTTCCATCATTCTTTTAAAAAATAGTTTTTGAGCATGTCTATATGTGCCAGATGTTTGAAATATGTCAGTTAAAAAGCCAGCCCCCCTCCCCAAGATTCACTGTCCTCAAGGGGCTTAATTTTTAGTAGGGGTGGGGTGGGGTGGGGAAATAGACGATAAACAGCAAATGTAATAAAGAAGGAAATTATTCAGCATTTTAGAAGGTGGGAAGTGCTAAGGGAAGTGGATGAAGGTGCCTGAGAGTTCTGATGGGAAGAGGGGAATGTGTGCACCTTGTGTTTTTACCAGGGCACTAGACAAAATTGGCCATTAGACTTATCGCTGTTTTTTTTGCTGTCAGCTATGTTCACTAATTGACCTCCCGCCACCCAGCCCAGCCCTCCTGTTTGCTTGGAAGATGAAGCCAAAGGCAGAGGTCCCCAAGAGTCTGTTCTGTCTTAAAGGACTTTTGGGGGTGTAAGGTTAAGGGAAGGGTCCCCTCTCCAGGACTGAAAGGTCTCCCCTGTGGTTACCGGCTGTCCCCGAGGTTAGTCTTACTGGGTTAGCCTCTGCCTTCAGGCTGTTCGGTCTTAGCAGTGGTACCTTCAACTTGGGGTCTTCAGGCCTTGGGGGTCCTGGAGAAATCGTCCGCCCCAGGGTGCTGAACTTGGTAGCCCTTTGGTTTCAACACTGACCTCTGACGTGGTGTCAGAGGTGGAGAAAGGGAAAGGGCTGAGCCACACACAGCCAGGAGGTCCCTCTTGAAGACGTGTGTGGAGCCCCAGGGTTCAACGATGGATGAACTGGGAGCCTTATTATAGGCTTGGACAGAGCCCATGTTTGGGGTTCTTCCGAAGCAGACCTGAGCCAGATTCAAGGGACAGTAATTAATTTTGGAGGTGTGATCCCAGGATGATGGTAGTAGATATCTGTCAGGTCTATACCAAAGAAGCAGAACCATGAGGACATGGCCTAACTCCTAAATTCATTGCTCTTATGGTGCCATATTCTATTGGTCAAACCAAGTCATGAGCACAACCCATGCTCACGGGCTGGAGAAGTGGATTCCACTTCCTAACAAGGCTGCAAAGAATTGCAATCATAATCTGTTCCCAACCAAAGTAGCGCTTCCTCAGTTTCATAAAGGGGGAATTTGTGGCTTGTGGTACTTCTCACATACAGGAGAAGCCGAGTTGAAATGCCTTTACTTCATGATTTGGGATTTTCTATGGTTGGCACAAAATATATAAAAATGTAAATGGGTTTGTTTTCCGAAGACGTCGGTACTGATTGGCAGTCATTGCAGTGTCTTTAAAATATGGGTCTATGTGTACAAATATTTTCCATCAAAAATGAGTTTTGAACAGGTTCCCCCCCCCCTTTTGGTTCTTTTCCTGAGCTAGGCTATGTAAACAAGAGTCAGCCAGTACCTGATAGACGTTTCCCATCTGCCTGAGGGGAGAGGGCAGGAAAGTGGAGCTGATTCCCCAGACTTCTTCCCAGCTGGTGGGTGTGGATGACCTCAGGACCCGAGGAAGGATGACGCATTGACCGGTTACGGCTTTCCCAGGAGGGACCTTCCTGAGCCGGACCCTGGAGAGCTTCCTATGGACAGATGCTTGCACTGGCCATGTCTGAAGACCAGGGGACTTTCCAAAGTCCCATCATTGGGGCAGTTCAGTGGTTCTTAGTGCTACAAACGCAGTCATAACAATTTTCCCATTTATAGAACACTGGTGGTTGCCAGGCCTGGGGCTAAGACATTCGTAAATGCCATCTTATAGCCTCCTTCCACTGATTTTGGCCCGTTTCCTGCTGCTGACTCCTCTCCAGCCACAGACCTTTCTCCAGCCTCAGGGCCTTTGCACTTGCTTTTCTCTTTGTCTGGTGCTCTCTTCCCCAGATCTTTGTGCCTGGCCAGTTTTCATTCTCCAGGCCTCAGGTCAATGGTCATCTACAGAAAATGCCCCAAAGAATATCATAAGGACATATGAAAAAATCAGAGTATCATCTGTAAGCTTTATGTTAGTGTTAAATTTCTTTAATTTGATAATTGCAGCTAAGGTAGTTACATAAGTGAATATCTTTGTTTTTGGGAAATGTACATGGAATTATTAAGTGTTCAAGGAGGATGATGTATATAACTTACTCTCAAAGGTATAGAAAATAGATATATAGACAGATAGATGATTGAGGAATAGACAGATAAAGTGATTTGGCAGATGTGACAAAATATTAAAAGCTGGTGGATCTGGGTATCTGGGTGAGGGGTATGTTAAAGTTGTTTGTATGGGTTTTATATCATCTTTGCAACTTTCCTGTAAGCAGAACATTATTGTACATTGAAAAAGTGAAAAAAAAATCACTAGACCTTCCTGGCCAACCTGGGACAGAAATCCTAGAATGAACTGAGACTCAGCATCAAGGGATTGAAAAAACCTTCTCGACCAAAAAGGGGAAGAGTGAAATGAGACAAAGTGTCAATGGCTGAGAGATTCCAGACAGAGTTGAAAGATTATCCCGGAGGTTATTCTTATGCATTAAGTAGATATCACCTTGTTAGTCAAGATGTAGTGGAGAGCCTGGAGGGAACTGCCTGAAAATGTAGAGCTGTGTTCCAGTAGCCATGTTTCTTGAGGATGACTGAATAATGATATAGCTTTCACAATGTGACTGTGTGATTGTTAAAACCTTGTGTCTGATGCTCCTTTTATCTACCTTGTCAACAGATGAGTAGAATATGTGGAATAAAAATAAATAATAGGGGGAACAAATGTTAAAATAAATTTAGTTTGAAATGCTAGTGATCAATGAAAGGGAGGGGTAAGGGGTATGGTATGTATATATATATTTTTTCTGTTTTTGTTTTATTTCTTTTTCTGTTGTCTTTTTATTTCTTTTTCTGAATTGATGCAAATGTTCTAAGAAATAATCATGATGATGAATATGCAACTATGTGATGGTATTGTGAATTACTGATTATATATGTAGAATGGAATGATCAAAATAGGAATGTTTGCATTTAATTAGTGGGTTTTTTTGGTATTAAAAAAATAAAAAATAAAAAATAAAAAAAGTAACCTCCACGAGAGGCCTCCTGTACCTTCCCTTCTAGAATGGAAAGACTCCCACTCCATCATTCCTTATCACATCCCTTGGCTGTATTTTCTTTCTCACATTTATAACACGGGATGGTTTGGAGCTATATGTGTCCCAGAAAAACATATTCTTAAACTTAATCCATGCCTGTGGGTGTGAACCCATTGAAAGTAGGACTTTTTGTTGTGGTGACTTCAGTTAAGGGGTGGCCCACCCCAATCAGGAGGGGTCTTCATTCTGTTACTGGAGTCCTTTATAAGCAGAATGAAATTCAGAGGGGGAGGCAGAGAAAGCCGCAGAGGGAGCAGTAGGTACTAAACTTCGACAGAACTTGGAAAAGAAGGGAGAGTCTGCCCACTGTGGCAGAGGAACCCGGGACCAAGGACCTCCAGCAGCCAGTCCAGAACCCCAGTCTTTGGGAAGAAAGCATCGCCCTGATGATACTTTGATTGGGACTTTCTCTTAGCCTCAAAACCATGAGCCAATACATTTCCATTATTTAAGCCAACCCATTCCACGGTCTTTGCTTGAGCAGCCAAAGAAGTGAAAACAATGTATTTTGAGTCTATTCATTATTCCTGGGTCTCCTCTCTCTTTCTATTAGCTGGGGTGGAAGCTTTTGTACCTTAGGGGGGTCTGTCTGACCTCTTTACGAGTGAATCCCCAGCTCCCTCACTTACCACGATGTGGTCAAGTCACTAAATATTCCTGTAACTGTTCTTTCTGGTCTGGAAAATGGGTATGATATTGATTCTTATTTCAGAGTAAATCCATTCTCAAGTGCTTAGAAAATAGTATCTGGCACATGTGTACTCAAAAGTTAGCTGCTGTTAATTATTATTAGGTACTAAAAAATTCACATTGAAGGAAATTGTATCCCTGAGCATTTAATGCCATTATTTCATTCAATAAATATTTATTGAGAATATACCTATAAAAGTGAGGTATGTGGAAGGATAGGTCAAATCTACTTAAAATTAGGCCTAAGAGTCACTCCCAAGAGAACCTCTTTTGTTGCTCAGATGTGGCCTCTCTCTCCAGCCAACACAACAAGCAGACTCACCACCCTCCCCCTGTCTATGTGGGACATGACTCCCAGTGGTGTGGACCTTCCTGGCAATGAGGGACAGAAATCCTAGAATGAGCTGAGACTCAGCATTAAGGGATTGAGAAAACTTTCTTGACCAAAAGGGGGAAGAGTGAAATGAGACAAAATAAAGTGTCAATGGCTGAGAGATTCCAAACAGAGTCAAGAAGTTATCCTGGAGGTTATTCTTACACATTAAATAGATATCACCTTGTTATTCAAGATGTAATGGAGAGGCTGGAGGGAACTGCCTGAAAGTGTAGAGCTCTGTTCCAGTAGCCATGTTTCTTGAAGTTGGTTGTATAATGATATAGCTTTCACAATGTGACTGTGTGATTGTGAAAACCTTGTGTCTGATGCTCCTTTTATCTACCTTGTCAACAGACGAGTAGGATATATGGAATAAAAATAAATAATATGGGGAACAAATGTTAAAATAAATTTAGCTTGAAATGGTAGTGATTAATGAAAGAGAGGGGAAAGGGTTATGGTATATATGAATATTTTTCTGTTTTCTTTTTATTTCTTTTTCTGAATAGATGCAAATGTTCCAAGAAATGAGCATGAGTATGAACATGTAACTATGTGTTAATATTATGAATTACTGATTATATATGTAGAGTGGAATGATCAAAAGTTAAGAATGTTTGCATTTGGTGTTTTTTGGTATTTTTAAAAAATTAAAAATAAAAAAATAGAAAAAAAAGTGAGGCGTATGGGAATGTAAAATGGTGCAGCCACTGTGAAAAGCTGTAGGGTATTTCCTCAATAGGTTGAATATGGAATAACCATGGGACCTGCTAATTCTTGGTATATACCCAGAAAGAGTCAAAACAGGGTTGCAAAGAACTTTTTGTATACCAGTGTTCATAGAGGCATCATCACAATAGCCAAAAAGTGAAACATCCCAAGTGTCCATCAGTAAATGAATAGATAAACAAACTGTGGTACCTACGCATAGTGGAATAGTATTCAGCCATAAGAAAGAATGAAGCTTTGAGACATGCTGCAACATGAAAGAAGCTTGAAAACGTGCTCAGTGAAAGAAGCAAGGCAAAAATAAGAACAAGAATTGTATGATATCACTTATAAGAGATGACTAAGAAATAGCAAATTTACAGAGATATAAAATAGATAAGGTGTTTCCAGGGAAATGGGGGATGGGAAAAAGGGAACTGTGTTTGTAAATATTAAAAATTTTAAAAATGTAAAACGTGTGTGGAAGTGAGTGTACATGCATTTAACTCAGTTTCCAAAACCGAGGAACATGTGTAGTGATTTACAGCTTTCCAGGAGAGAGTTTCATTAAAGCATTGTATAGGTGAAGAAAGGTGCACAGAAGTAAGTGAAACAGACAATTCCTTTGGTTAAATAGGAAAATATAAAGGAAATTACAAAATACTTGTACCCAAACAATGATGTAATTTCACATGTCAGAATTTGGGGGACATGGACAAAGCAGTTTTTAGAGGGGGATATATAATCAAATATGTTTCTTAGGACTCAGCAAAGAATGAAAAGGATATGCATAAAATACATTGGAAGAGCTAACTGTTGAGTATTGGAGTATGGGAATAAAAGGGAATATCAATTGACTTGTATTTACTGTGGACTCAGGACATAGAATGCAGTTGGCCTACTGTTTGCTGTGTGACTTTACGTGCACTAGTTTGTAAGCTGCTGGAATGCAATATACCAGAAATAGAATGACTTTTATAAAGGGGGAATTTAATAAGTTACAAGTTTACAGTTCTAAGCCTATGCAAACATCCAAACTAAGGCATCCAGGAGGAGATATCTTAATTTCAGGAAGGTCAATGGGTCAGGAACACCTCTGTCAGCTAGGAAGGCACGTGGCTGGCATCTGCTGGTCCCTTCCTCCTGGGCTCCATTGTTTTCAGCCTTTGTTCCTGTGGGGGTTCCTCACTTTTCTTCTCCAGGACTGGCTTTCATCTCTTGGCTTCCAATGGCTCTCTCTAGTTTCTGGCTTGCTTAACATCTCATGGCAATGTCTGCTGGGCTCCAAGCATCTCCAAACATCTGTGTCTCTTCTTTGAAGCAATTGTTCTCCAAACATGTACTTCTGCTCTCTCTAAAATTTCTTCTTTTAAAGGACTCCAGTAAACTGATCAAGACCCACCTGGAATGGGTGGAGTCACATCTCCATCTAATCAAAAGGTCACACCCACAATTGGGTGTGTCACATCTCCGTGGAGATGATCTTGTTAAAAGTTTCCAACCTACAGTATTGAATCAGGATTAAAAGAAACAGCTGTGCCCCACAAGACTGAATCAGGATTAAAACATGGCTTTTCTGGCGTACACAATACTTGCAAACAGGCACACTACATAAGTGACTTAACCTCTCTAAAGACTCTGTTTCTACCTCTGTAAAATGGGGATAATATAGTGCTAATTGTCTGACCCTCTGATGAGAGTGCAAGCCCAGAGTAAGTGCTCAGTAAATATCTGAAATATTTGCAGTGTTGTCAAGAAGATTCCTTGTAAGACCTGGGAACAGACTAGATTCCCCAGAGAATCCTATACTTTTCTTTTCTCCTCACTGGGCTGTCTTCAGTGCAGCTGGGAAACCCAAGATAATTATCATCCCTTATGCTCACTTTACTGCCCTCCACCTGCCTTAACAATTAGAGGTGATGACAGCTATTCTGGCCCAGGTTCCTGGGTCTGCCCCTTCAGGAAGCTTCTTTGATACCCCATTCCCAGAGGTGTCCTACCTCTGGATCTGCACACCTGTGGTTGGCTGAGCAGGTGAGGCCGAAGCTGATTGCATGCTGACTCTCCTGGCACTTGGCCGTGTCTGTGGAGGTGGACAATTCCACTGGTCACTGATTGGAGGCCAAATTGAGATTCCCTGGTCTGGGAGGTAGGGGTGAACAGAGGAAGGTGGTTTTGGCTGCAGATCCAAACAGAGTCACCATGTGGGCAGAGTAGGGGCAGGGGTAATGGGGAGAGGAAGATGCTTCTAGCACTCCTGAAGTAGTCTGAGCTGAGCTCAAACAGGGCTCATTGGCGTGTCTTCCCACCTTCTGCACAGGTGGGATGCAGAGGTGACTTTCTTGGCTCAGCAGTGACTTACTGAGCACGTTCTGAGCACCAGCTCTGGCAGTGGGGACTGGGGAGAGAGGGGCTGTGGTAGTTAGATTCAGTTGTCAACTTGGCCAGGTGAAGGTGCCTAGTTCTGTTGCTGTGAACATGAGCCAATGGTACGTGAACCTCATCTGTTGCTCATTACATCTGCAGTCGGCTAGGAGGCGTGCCTGCTGCAATGAATGACGTTTGACTTAATTGGCTGGTGCTTAAATGAGAGACTCAATGTCGTCGCACAGCCCAAGTAGCTCAGCATACCTCATCTCGGCACTCACAGCTCAGCCCAGGCCTTTGGAGATGCAGAAAGGAATCACCCCAGGGAAAGTTGTTGGAACCCAGAGGCCTGGGGAGAAAGCCAGCAGAGATTGCCCTGTGCCTTCCCACGTAAGAAAGAACCTCAGTTAAAAGTAAGCTGCCTTTCCTCTGAAGAACTAATGGAATAAATCCCCTTTTATATAAAGCCAATCCATCTCTGATGTGTTGCATTCCGGCAGCTTGCAAACTAGAACAGGGGCCAACAAGACAGATGTTTTTGGCCCAGGAGATCTCAAACATCGTGTGCAGGAGACAAGACACAAATTGGGGTGATCTCAATGCCCCAACACAGGTGGCTGGGGGAGGCCAGGGAGAGCCCCCAATCCAGCCTGGGCATGAGGGGAGGCTTCCTGGAGGAGGAGGCTGCAACGGGAACGACTCAATGTAGCATTTTGGGCTTGGCCATCCTTATGGACTGAGTGACTTACGGCTAATTCAGTCAAGTCTCTGAACCTCCATGTTCCCAGCCATAAACCCAGATGGAATCTCTTGGGCGATGTGTTTGAAATTCTTACACAAAATGGGTTTTAAGCAGCTTCGTGTCCTGATTTACAAAGGTGACAGACTCTAGATCCCCAGCTCTTGGGATTCACACCTAGTGAGATCCCCCGCCATGAGTGTGAAAAGGATCTGACTTCCTTCTAATCAACATGTATTAGTCAGGGTTCTCTAGAGAATCAGAACCAAAGGAGAGATCCGTAAATATGATATTTATCAAAGTGTCTCATGCAACTGTCAGGATGCAAGAGTCCAAAACCCATACAGCATCTGCAAAGCTGGCAACTCTGATGAAGGGTTTTGATAACTTCACAGGAGAGGCTCGCTGGCTGAAGAAGCAGTGACAATTCTCTTCTCCCTTAAAAGCCTTCAACCAATTGGATTATATCCAACTGATTGGATTATCTTTTTTTCAGGAGACACTCCCTTAGTTGATGGCAGATGTCATCAGCCACAGATGCAATCAACTGACTGATGATTTGATAAACCAGCCTCAAAATATCCTTGCAGTAACTGTCAGGCTGCTGCTTGCCTGACCAGATAACTGGGCACCATCACCTGGCCAAGTTGACACCAGGACCCAACCATCACACAATAGAATACCACACAGCTGATGGGATTTATGTGATTAGGTATGTTACAAAAGGTTGCAATGACTTGCTAGGAGACTCTCCGTTTTCTTTACTGGCTATGAAAAAACAAAATTTCATGTTGTAAGCTGTCCTAGGGAAAGGGTCATGTGGCAAGAGGCTGAGGGCAGCTCCCAATGGACAGACGATGAGAAACTGAAAACTTCAGTCTGGCTAGCCTGCGAGGAACTGAACACTGCCCCATGAGCCTGGAAGTAGGTTCTTCCCCGATTGAGCCTCAGATGAGAACTCAGCGCTGGTTGTCACCTCGATTGCAGCTTTGCAGAGAATCCAGCTAAGCTGTGCCTGGACTCCTCACTCCCAGAGACAGTGAAATAATAAAGGTGTGTTGTTTTAAGCTTTTGAGCTTGTGGTAGTGTGGTTACACAGCAATAGATAACTAGTACAAAAACCTACCCCTGCTGTGGAGTGGAAAATGGATTGTAGGGGTGAAGGTGAAACACCCTTAGGAGAGATGAGTAGAGAGATGATGAAGAAAGAGGAGATGGAAAGCAATGGAAAACTTTTGTTCAGTTGTGTTTTTTTTATTTATTATTATTATTTTTTACATGGGCAGGCACCGGGAATCGAATCCGGGTCCTCTGGCATGGCAGGCAAGCATTCTTGCCTGCTGAGCCACCGTGGCCCGCCCTTAGTTGTGTTGTTTTACTTGTTTTCTCTCTTTATTAATTTTTATTTACAAATACTCTGTATCCACCAAGCACCCCCCATTCCACAGTAAACTCCAACCTACTTTCTCTGTGAATTCACTATTTCTACATATTCCCTACAAGCAACATCAAACACTATTTGTCTTTATGTTCCGTGCTTATTTCACTTATCAGTTTTTTGGGTTCAGCATGTCTCAGAACCTCATTCATTCTTATGGCTGAATAATATTCCATCGGGTGTAAGTGCCATCTTTTGTTCATCCATGTAACCGTTGAAGGACACTTGTTGTTTCTGCCTTTTGACTAATGTGGTTAGAGCGTCTGTGAACACTGGTGCATGAGAATCTGTTCAAGACCCAGTTCTTGCTTTATTTGGGTGTAGGAGTAAAATTGCCCAGTCATATGGTAGTTCCATTTTTTTATTTTTTGAGACCCACTAGATTGCTCTCTCCAGTGGCCGCGCCATTTTACCGCAGTGCCCTAGCGTTCCAATTTCTCAGCGTCCTCTCCCACACTTATTATTTTCTGTTTTTTCTAGAAATAATATCCATCCTTGTGGTGTCCCCTTGTTTTTTTTTTAAAGAAATTAATTTTTATTCATAGCCATTCAGTGCAATTCTTACAGCGTATGTTTGGATGGAATTTTCTCATGAGACTGATGACTTGGGACAGAAAATACACCATCTGTCCCACTGGGTTCCTTTGAAATGAAGACAACATGTGTTCAAAGTTCAACTCTGGGTCTGACATTTAGTAGGTGCTTTATCAAATTCACAAGCTGAGTTTATGAGACCAGGCTTCTCTTTTTACAGGATCACACTGGCTTCTTGTTTTTTTTATTATCATTTTGTAAAAAATATTATACAAGCAATGCATATTCATCATGAAAAAAATAGAAATGCAAATAAAACGAATAACATTAAAAACCATCTGTGAGTCCCTGTTAGCATTTCAATATAAATTTCCAGAGTTCCTATTTATGCCTATATAATATCTTTCTGAACAAAAATTGGGATAATATTATTCGTACCGATTTTTTACTTGCTTTTTTCTACTTAGTTTTTTGTGAACATCTTTCCAAGATGACAAATATGTTTCACTGTATCCTTTCCTATGACGATCATTCAAAAATTTTTTTTTAATTTTGGAGTAATTTTACATTCACAAAAATGTCGCAAAAGTCATACACAGAGTTCCTGTAGAGCCTCTCCCCAGCTTCCTCTAATGTTAAAAATCTTACATAAGATTATGTGCTTACACAGCACATTTGTCAAGGCTAAGAAGATGACATTAGGACATTACTATTAACTAAACTACAGACTTTTTTCAGATTAGTTTTTCCACTAATGCCTTTTTTCTATTCCACAATTCAATTCCAGTATCTTATATGTATATTTTATAGTCTGTTGTATCGATTCCTAGTTCTTACACTTACATAGACTGTTCTGAATTATCTATTATTCTGTATCATGCATGAGAACTATCCTTACACAAATTCTTCTCATCTTTTCCCAATAATTATTCCTTAAGATGATTCTTTTCAAATTTAGGTTTATTGAGGAATAAATTCACATATGGTGAAATTCACCCAATTTTAAAGTATAATTCTATGAGTTTTGACAAGCTCATACAGTGTATAATCACCATGTTAATTAAGACACAGAAATTTCCAACAACTCTTCCCCCCCAATTTCCATATACTGCTTTGTAGCCGACTCCTTCCTTCTCCCAAGCCCCTGGCAACCACTGAAATATAAGCCATCCTTACAGTGTTACCTTTTCCAGATTTTCATATAAATGGAAGCACATAGTATGTAGCCTTTGAGCCTCGTTTCTTTCACTTAGCAGAATACATTTGAGATTCCTTCACATTGTTACATGCATCAGCAGTTCATCCCTTTTTTCTTTTCTTTTCTTTTTCATGGGCTGGCACTGGGAATCGAACCCGGGTCTCCGGCATGGCAGGTGAGAATTCTGCCTCTGAGCCACCGTCGCACCGACCCATTTTATTCCTTTTTGTTGGTGAGTATTATTCTAGGGTATGGATGTACTACAGGTTGTTTATCCATCCATGAGTGGAAGGACATTTGAACTATTTCTAGTTCTCAGCATTTATGGACAAAGCCACTAATACACATTGGCACATGGGTTTTTACGTGAACATCAATTTTTACTTCTCATGAGTGAACACCAATTGCTGGGTGATGCAGATTCATCTTTGAAAGATTGTCACGGTACAATGGTCTGCATGTTTTTATATATAGAACAAACATTGACCTCAACTTTATCTCAATTTTAATTATTAATTAAATTATTCTCTATTTTGTTGAGATTGTCTCACTTTATTCTTTCACCTGCAGCCTATGAGATTTCCCATTCCCCACATCCTCACTTACCAGCATTGAGGATGTTTGGCCAAGTGACAGGCAAAAATGACATTTCATTTTAATTTGCAAATCTTTGATACCCAATAGGATTGAACTTTTTTCATGCATTTATTGGCCATTTGCCTTTCATGTTATGATTTCTAAGATTTTTTTTACATATCCAGTGTCCATTGGCAAATATATTTCAAATATTCTTTTCCAGTTTCTCTTCTTTCTTGTAACTCTTTGAAAATGATCCTCAGAAGTTTAAAAATTCTGTCTAGTCAAATTTGTCAGCCTTTGCTTTTATGATTTCTGCTTTAGTGAATATTCATCCTGTGTTTTCTTCCAGCAAAGCATTGTTGCAGTCTTTTAGGTTTAACTTTTTTATCCATCTGGAATTTATTTGGTTGTGTGGGGTGAAGTGAAGGTCAAATTCAATTGTTTTTTCCAAATGATTAGTCAGTTGTCCCAGACCCATTTATTGAATGAGCTGTCTTTTGCCCTCTGATTTGAAGGTCCTCATTTATAAACACATAATAATCATTTGTATTTTGATCTGTATAAGGATTTCCTATAAATGTATTTTTCTTCATGTCTATGTCATATTGATATCTTCACAATATCAATCTTTCTCATCCAGGGTCAATATAGAACATATATATTTGTTTGTTAGATTTTTTATATCCCTCAAACTTATTTATGATTTATTCATATTAATCCTTTACATTTATTGTCAAATTTATTCCTGGATTATTCATATTTTTGGTTGTTATTATAAAATGGGCATTTCCCCATTATATTTTCTAGTTATTTCTGGTCTATAGAATGCTGTTAATACTTATATATTTATTTCATACTCTGTTATCTTCCTGAATTCCAATGAACTCTAATAGTTTTTCAGTTAGATTTCCTAGGGTAGATAAAAATGATCATCCCTAAATAAAGATATGCCATCTCTTTTCCTTTGGTATATGTTTTTCTTATTTTTTTTATTATAATATGATAGTTGGAATATCCACATAGTAAATGTTGGTGAAAAGAATCCCTAGTCTTTCCTCAATTGCAACTGGAAAGCCCATATTTCCCTGTTAACCATGAAGGGTGGGTGAGATAGAGTAATTTCTTATTAAGAAATTATTAATAGCCATAGGTACTTAATGATTTATTAGGTAATCACGATGTGCCAGGTACTTTTCTAAGCACTTCACAGAGGTTGTTTCATTTAATTTTTTCAAACAGCCCTCTGAGGTAGGTACTATTGTTATTTCCATTTACAGCCCTCTGAGGTAGGTACTATTGTTATTTCCATTTACATGCTAGGAAACTTAGGCTCAGAGAGCTGTAGAAAAACCAGTAAGCGGACAAATTGCGTTTTTGGTTTGCATGGGCAGGTACCGGGAACCGAACCCGGGTTTCCGGCATGGCAGGCGAGAACTCTGTCTGTTGAGCCACCGTGGCCCCCCCAAGAATTGAGTTTTAAACGTAAGCAATAGAACTTCTGCGTCTGAGTGTTTAACTATATGCTATATCAACCTCTAGAAAATAAAAGCTATCCATCCATTACTAGTTTACTGAGTTTTTACACCAGGGATGGATAAAGATGTTATCAAGCAACTTTCTGACTTTTTGGAGTTGAACATGAACTATTTTTTTCTTTCACCTACCGATAATGAATTTTTTATTTGCTTCATATGATAAGTTTATTAAGGTTGTGGTACCTTCTTCTTTTTTTTTTTTTTAATAACAGTTGTATTGAAATATCAGTCACATACCTAAGAATTTACACATTTAAAGTATATAACTGAATGGTTTTGGCATATTTACAGTTATGTGTAGCCATTACCACAAGCAATTTAGAACATTTTCATCACCTGATAAAGCAGCCCCATACCCCAAAGCTATCATCTACTTATCCTTCTATTACTCCCCAGCCCTAAGCAACCATTATCTACATTTTGTTTTTATAGATATGCCTTTCCTTTACATCTGTATAAATGGTAGCACGCGATATTTGGTCTTTTGTGACTGTCTCCTTTCACTTAGGATATGTTTTCAAGGTTCTCCGTGTGTCAGTACTTCATTCCTTTGTATAGATAAACCACATCTGTTTATCCATTAATCAGTTGATATGTGGGTTGTTTCTACCTTTTGGCTATTATGAATAATGCTGTTATTATAAACATTTGTGTACGGGTTTTTATGCAGACATATTTTTTCATTTCTTTTGAGTATATACCCAGGAACAGAATTGCTGGGTTATGTCATAATTTTCTATTTAACCATTTGAGAAACTGCCGGACTGCTTTCTAAAGTGACTGCATCATTTTACTTTCCTACCAGCAGTGTATGAGGATTCTGATTTCTCCACGTCCTTACCAACAATCATTATTAGTTGACTCTTGATTCTAGTCATTCTTGTGGGTGTTAGATGGTGTCTCATTAGGATTTTTATGTGCTCTGCCCTGATGTGTAATGATGTTGGGCATCTTTTCATGTATTTGTTGACCACTCGTATATCTTCATCAGAAATGTCTATTCAGGTGTGCTTCCCTGTTTAATTGAATTATTTACCTTTTTATTACTGACTTGTAAGTGCTCTTCATAAATTTTAGATATGAGGCCCTTATCAGATACACTGTTTGCAGATATTTTCTCCCATTCCATGGGATCTTTTCCTTTTCTTATTAGTGTTCTTTGAAGCCCAAATATTTAAGCTTGTGATGAAGCCATATTTATCTATTTTTTTCTTCCTTTGCTCTTGCTTTTGGTGTCATATCTAAGACTCCATTTCTGAATCCCTGGTCATAAAGTTTTGCCCCTGTAGTTTCATTTAGGAGTCTTTTAGCTTTAGCGCTTATGTTAAGTCTTTCATTCATTTTGAGTTAATTTTATGTATAGTTTAAGTAAGGGTCCAATTTCATCCTTTTGCGTGTGGCTATCCAGTTGTCCCAGCCCCACTTGTTGAAAAAACTGTACTTTCCCCATCGAATTGTCTTCTTTTTAGTTAATTAATTAATTAATTAAACTTAACCACATACAAACACAAACATTCTTACCATATGATCATTCCATTCTTGATATATAATCAATAACTCACAAGAATTTTTTTAAGGGAGTTTTTAAAAGAATTCTGTAGAGTGCTGGTAAATGAAAGAAGAAGAAGAAAAAAAAACATCCCTGATTTGTAGCATTTGCCAATGACCAAGGTGTAAATACTGCCATGACTGATTTCAAACTACCAACAAGATGGAGTGAAGAAGTGGGGAGAGAAGCACATGGCTGTTTTTTGAGACCCTGCATGACCCAGTACCAGCACATCACTGCTAACATTTATCTACATTTGCACTTTTGGCAAAAGCCTCCATGGTCATTGTGAATTATCATTTTCATACACACACAAATACGGTAAAGTATCTCTACTGTTGTATCACTCAACTTCCCCAGTGAGGCATGCAGAAGGATATTGCAGAAAAGCACATTAATATTCCAGCAACAAAAATGTACGGATATTCACTTTACATGTCCTAAATAAATATTAATAGCTTCACATCACTTTTGGTCAAGTTGGTCACCTTCTTAGTTATTTTCAATAATAATTTAAAGATATATTTTATTATTAAAGTCTAGCATCAGCTTAGTTTTGGCAACAAATTCACTCCCAAAAATGTGGTTTGCAGAGATTTTTTGGGTTTCAGAATTATGGACTGTCCTTGGGGATTCGATGGTATATCCCACAAAAGCATGTTCAACTCAATCTGCATTCCTGTGGGTGTGAGCTGACTTGTAAATAGAATTTGTCTAGATTGAAGTGAGTCAAGGTATGGACCCATGTATCACTAGGATCTTCCCAGATCCTACTAAGTGTAGCCAAACTGAGTAAGCGTAGAGCTTAAGCCACATGACTGGAGGCCTTAATTAAGAGAAGAAATTCAGATGTAGTCAGAGAATCCAGAAGTCAGAGAGAGCCCCAAGAAGAGGTCAAGGACATTGCCATGTGACAGAGACAGTGATACAAGTCCAGGAACCCCAAGGATGATGCCAAACAATTGACAGACTATTACAGACTTCAAGAGAAGACATGGTCTTTCTGACACTTTAATTTGGGACGTCTTGCCTCCAAAGCCGATAAATCCTTGAGTCAATAAATCCTTGGGGTTTAAGTTGACCCATTGTGTATTTGTCATAGCAGCTCTGGCAGATTAATACAACTGGGAACCCGTGTTTTACTTCTGCTCTTTGTGTGTGTGTTTGTGTGTGTGTGTGTGTGTGTGTTTGTAGCTTGGTCTTTTTTTAGATAATTTTTTTGTTGGTTATTGGGTTTTGTATCAGGGCTGAGCTGACTTTTAGTTTCCTAGGCTGCTCAAGCAAATACCATGAAATGTGTTGGGTTAAACAATGGGAATTTATTCACTTGTGGTCTGAAGCTGGAGAGAAGTCCAAATCAAGGTGTCATCAAGTGATGCCTTCTCTGTAAAGACTGGGGCATTCTGGGCTGGCCACTGGTGACCCTTGTTCCTTGGCTTGTCACATGGCAAGATGCATGCTGGTGTCTCCTGGTCTCTCCCTTCTCTTCCGGATTGTGTGGATGTTGCAGCTTCTTGCTTTCTATAACTTTCTCTGTCTGAATTTCATTCTGTTTATAAAGGACTCTAGTAATAGGATTAAGACCCATCCTGATTGAGTTGGGCCATGACTTAACTGAAGTCACCTCATCAAAAGGTCCTACTTACAATAGGTTCTCACCCACTGGAATGGGTTACAATTAAGAACGTGTTTTTCTTGGGGTATGTGCCGGTCTGAATCTGTGCTGGACCCCAGAAAAGCCATGCCCTTTGATCCTTATTAAATATTGCTGGGTGGGAGCATTTTGATTTCATGAAGATGTGACCCACCCAATTGTGGGTGGTAACTTTTGATTCGATGATTTCCATGGAGGTGTGTCTCCACCCACTGAAGGTGGAGTTGCTTGCTGGGATCCTTTAAAAGAGGAAACATTTTGGAGAGAGTCCCTTTCGGTAGAGCCACGTGAAAGCCAGCGGACACCACCATTTTTGCCATGTGCCCTTCTAGCTGAGAGAGAAACGTTGAACGTTGTCGGCCTTCTTGAATCAAGGTGTCTTTTCCCGGATACCTTAAATTGGACATTTCTCTAGACTTGTTTTAATTGGGACATTTTCTGGGCTTAGAACTGTAAACTAGCAACTTACTAAATTCCCCTTGTTAGAAGCCATTCCCTTTCTGGTATATTGCATTCCGGCAGCTAGCAAACTAGAACAGGGTACATACAGCGTCAAACCGCCGTAAGATGTTTATAGAATGATTAGGAAATCTTCCATCTGTGTTGGAAATCTTTACTCCCTGAACTTATTTTTTGGGGGTGCATGGTCCAGGAATCGAACCCAGGTCTTGCTCATGGCAGGCAAGCATTCTACCACTGAACCACCCATATACCCCTAATAAAACTATTTCCTGAACTTTTTAAGGTTGAATGATGGCATAACCTTCTGGGATTGACCTTTTTTAGAGGCTATTTTTTATAATATCCTTGGATTCTTCCCTTATTATTTATTTGTCCATTCAGGTGGGTACTCTTTCCTGTTAATTTTGGTAATGCATATATTTGCAAAGAGCTCCATTTTATTGAGACTTCCAAATTTATTAACATAGAGTTGTACGTCATATTCAATTTTTAAAATCTCGTCTATGTCTGTGTTAATAGCTTTTTCCTCTTTCTGATTTCAGATAATTGTGTTCATTTTCTTTCTCTGTTTCTTGGATATACTAGCTAGAGATGTGACGATTCGCTTCCCAGATTTTTTCTTTATTCCAATATTTTTATTTGTCATAATTGATGAAGATCTGCTTTTGTCATGCATTATTAATTCCTTCATCAGCTTGTTTTATTTCTATCTTTACAGCTTCTTGAGTTGAAATGCTCTTTGGTTCATTTACATCCCCGGTAGCAAAGTAGAGGGATGGAAAAGAGTTCATTTTGCAGAATGTAGGAGAAAGGAGGGTCAGGGAAGTACATATGAGGTGGGAATTTGTTGGGTGAGTAGGAGTTACCTAGATGCAGAAATGTTCTTGCTGGTTGAGATTACCACTTACCATAGAAGTATAAAAGACCAGTCTTGTTCTAGAAATGAATACTAATATAGGGTATTTGCATGAATAAACAAATGCCACAAGTTGCCATTGGTAATAATATATTTATTTGTACGATTATTTGAGTTGACTATAAGCTCTATAAGGACAGAGACCACTATTTTCTGGTGTCAACTCCAGGACATGGCATAGAGGAGGTCTCCACAAATACTTATCGAAGAAATGCACAAATTCCCAGAATAGTTATTGTGTGCTAAGCCTTGTTCCAGGCACTGGGCCCACAGCTGTGAAAAGAGCCTACAAAAATCTCTGCCTTCCTGGAGGGACAGATGGTAAGAAGGAGACAGATAATAAGCAAGTAAACACATAAATGAGGAAACCGAAATGAGGTAATGAGATAGTGGAAGATGAGAGTGGTCAAGAAGGATCTCTCTGAGAAGGTGACATTCCCTCTCCCCGCCTTGGGAAGATGTGGAAGGAAGAGGCTGCAGGCAGAAGGAACGCCAAATGCAAAACCCTGGAAGCCATCTGGGCTTGGCATCCTCAAGGAACTGAAAGTTCTCTTGGGGCTGGAACGTGGGGAGCTAGAGGCAACGTGCTATAAGGTCAGAAGGAAAGCTATGAGGGACTTTGCCCAGTGAGGTGTGGAATTTGGAGTTTATGGATTGTATGGAGCAAAGACTTGGGAAGGACACGTTGGGGACAAACAGTGTATTAAAAAGAAAATATAATCCCAGTGGGTGCAGTACTGAGAGTGGACGCTAGGGGACAGGAGCGGAAGCTGAGAGGTCAGGGAAGAAATGGCTGCGTAGTTGGTACAGATGGGAGATGATGGATACAGAGAAAAGTGGTCATATTTGGCAGCTCTGTATGAAGAACAACTTTGGACCAAATGGGACTACTTGGTTCAAAAGACTATATTTTTTATGGCTTCATTGAGGTATAATTCATCTGTAATATTCAAAGTATAAAATTTGATGTGTTTTGACATATGTGTGTATCTATAAAAACACCAGCACCAGGAAGATACTGCACATATTCATCACCCCTAAAAGTTTCTTCCTATTCCTTGTTAATCCCTCCTTGCTGCCCCTCCCCTGACCCATCTACAAGCCACCTCCTCTGTGCCTTCTGTCACTGCAGATTAGTTTGCATTTTCTAGAATTTTATGTAAATGGGGCCACATAGTATATGCTCCTTTTTTTTTTTTCGGGCTTTTGAGATTCATCCATGTTGCATGTATCCATTGTTCTCTTTTACTGCAGAGTGTGACATTCCATTGTGTGAATATACCATAATTTAAAAAATTCACTCTCCTGTTGATAGGTATTTGGTTTGTTTCCAGTTTGGGGCTATTAAAATTCAAGCTGCTAGGGACATTCATGCACAAATCTTTGTATGGACATATGCTTTCGTTTCTCTTGGATAAATGCTTAGGAGTGGAATGGCTGGGCCATATGGTAAACATATGTTAACTTCTTAAAAAAAAACAAAACACTCAACTGCATTCCAAAGTGGTTGGTCTATTTTACATTCCCAACAGCAGTCTTTGAATGTTCCAGGTCGTCCACATCCTCAACACTTGTTATTGTCCTTTTTAAAATTTCAGGTGTTCGAATAGATGTATGGTTGTATCTCACTGTGGATTTACTCTGTATTTCCCTGATGACAAATGGGGTCCATGTCTTTTCAGGTGCTTATTTATTGTTCCTATACCTTCTTCGGTGAAATGCCTGTTCAAATCTTTTGTCTCCCATTCATTTTTCTGAGCTTGTTTTTCTTCTCGCCCTTGAGTTATAAAGTGTGTCTTAGTTTTCCAAAGCTGCTATGACAAATACCACATAATGGGTTGGCTTAAACAATTGCAGTGTATTGGCTCTTGGTTTCAAGGCTTAAAGTCCAAAGTCAAGATGATGGCAAAGATGGCATTTTCCTGGTTTCTTTAACATTCTGCTGCTAGCTAACATCAACCCCTATGGACCCTCAGTTTCCTTCTCCATCTCCCATCACATGCAATGGCCTCTCTTTTCATTGGCTCTTAGGACTTCCAGCTTCTTCCTAGGTGGTCTTCTGCTGACTTCCAGCTTCTTTCCGTGTGGCTTCTCCAGCCTCGGTCTTCTGGTTTCTTCTCTTTTAACATGCCTTAGTTGAGGGACATATTCAATCTACCACAGAAGGGTATATATTTGAGATGCCAGTCCTTCATAAGTTATATCTTCTGCAAATATTTTCTCTCAATCGGTAGCTTGCCTTTTTATTTTCCTAACAGTATCTTTTGAAGGACAAAATGCTTAACTTGGATGAAGTCCAAGTTATTGATGTTTTCTGTTATAGTGTGTGCGTGTAAAGTTTGTGGGACATCCTAAAAATACCACCAGCTACAGATGTGGAAACTGGGGCTCAGCAAGGCCAATTTGTCCAGACTTCTTTCACTGCCATTTGTGGAGCCCCTGCCCTTGTGATATACATGCGGACCAGCCCAGCACCTTGGATTCCCTGCACAAGAAGGGGGTTTGGATCTAGGGGTGGCCAAGTCCTGCTGACCTTCCATTTGGAAAATGCATCCATGTTTTAACTCTGTCTTGGGTCATGAGGTCCGGTCTCTCTGGCTTCCTCATTCCTCACTGTCCCAAAGACCAGAAATAACCAACCCATTGGTTGTGTCAGCTGTCAGAGCTCTTGGGGTCCTGGTCTCTGACTCCTGTCTCCTTGGAAGTTGGAAGGGGGACCATCTCTATTTTCCAGGATCACTTTGCATCTCTGGGGTCTCCCTTTTCCAGCTGAACCTCCCCTACTTCCCTGGTGATAACTCCAGGATTTTTCAAAGACATCCCTCCCACTCATCGTGCCTCAAAGACCCTCCAATACACCAGGCACTTACTGAAACCACTCTTTGTACTGAAAATAAAACCCACACTCTAGCCCACAGCCTACCAGACCCTGTGGGATCTCTCAAACTTGATTCTCACGTCTCTTACGCTTGCTGCTGATACTCCACCCACACTGTCCCCCTTCTGCCTCTTGAATGCCCCAGACTCATTCTCACCTCCCAGTTTGGTTCCAGCATGTGTCACTCAGCACAATAAGGAATAATTTCTTTGCTTATGTCATGATGGTCTGTCTTCCCCACCAGAACATGACTTCATAAATGCAGGGACAACTCACTGTCTTCGTCAAT
Organism: Myrmecophaga tridactyla; assembly: GCA_004026745.1. Lineage (NCBI taxonomy): Eukaryota > Metazoa > Chordata > Mammalia > Pilosa > Myrmecophagidae > Myrmecophaga > Myrmecophaga tridactyla. The sequence continues at coordinate 43,466 of PVIY010011783.1, forward strand.
GCTGGGCTCAGCAACTTCCTTTCTAAAATTGAAATATAGCATTCATCATATTGTTCAAAGCAGAGGATGATGAGGTAGGATTTCATTTTGAAAGATGTGGACAGTTAGAAGGTGGTTTCCAATGAGAGCCCAAGGGTTGCAGGTTGTATTTTCTAAAAATGGGCATGACATTATCTCCCAGGCCAAATGCTCTTTTTTGCAATGTGACGTGGACCATTCTCCATCAAGAGGTGAGTTGAGATTCTCTCCCATTAAATCTGGGTGGGACCATGACTATACTGAAAGTGACATGAAGTGGCTAAGTCACTAAAGGTGATACATCTTCCTCTTGTTACTTTTGGGAGGCTCATGCCCATTACCCAGCCGTCATACCATGAGGAAGCCCAATAGCAGAACTAGACCCACTGCCCACATGCCCAGCTGTGCTCTCAGCTCTAAAATGAGTGATTCATATTAGAAGCAGGTCACCCATCCCAGATGGGCTGCCCCAACTGATTGCTCCACGAACCCCTACCAGATTGCAGATGCATGAGCAAAATAAATGATTATTGCCACTTGAAGTCACTGTTTTGTGAGGGTTTGTTGCACAGCAATTGTAACTGATACACCAAGACATTAGATGGTCTGGTGTCTAATTTATGAGCCACTTCATACAGTTCAGAAAAGGAATTGCAAGGACCTCGGATATTTCTTGCTGTGGGCTGCAGGTACGTGAGCATTTGTTATATTATTCTTGAAATTGTACATGGGCATTCCATGGGCTCTTTTGCATTGCCTGTATGATCTATGGATTAATAAACATTTACAAATGTCTGTTGGAGACTTGTAAGACAAATACTAGCCTTAGCTATGCATCTGCAGTTCTGCAGAGCTTCTGGAGGGTAAAGAAGTGGTTGGGAGGTTTTACACCCCTCCACACTCCAAGAAATGAGGCCAGGTGCTTACATCAACCCCCCAGCCCCAACACCAAGGATAGAGAGAGCCTTCAAGTACATCGCAAGTGGCCTGTATCCATTCCTTCGAATGCCCAAGTCTCTACCATGCAAATTTTTTTTTTTTTTACATGGGCAGGCACCAGGAATCGAACCCGGGTCCTCGGGCACAGCAGGCAAGTGTTCTTACCTGCTGAGCCACTGTGGCCCACCCTCTACCATGCAAATATTATACACTTTGTTTAAATATGTAAGCATTGCTTTTCCTCATCTCATGAATTAACTGCCTCCCATCTGCCCATCTATATTTGCAGATGGTTCCTTTCCCTCCCCTTTTACCCTTACAATAAGAGAACCTTGAATTTTTTTTCAATCTACAATGCTGGGCTATCTTTCTTTTTTAAAAAACATTCTTATTGGCACATCTTCACACACATATAGTCCATACATGGTGTACAATCAATGGCTCACAATATCATCACATAGTTGTGTTTTCATCACCATGATCATTTTTTAGAACATTTGCAACACTCCAAAAAAAGAAATAAAAGGGAAAAAGAAAAATCTCAAACATACCGTACCCATTACCCCTCCCTCTCATTGACCACTAGCATTTCCATCTACCCAATTTATTTTACCCTTTGTGCCCTCTGTGGTGGTTAGATTCAGTTGTCAACTTGGCCAGGTGAAGGTGCCTAGTTCTGTTGCTGTGGACATGAGCCAATGGTGTGTGAACCTCATCTGTTACTGATTACATCTGCGGTAGGCTAAGAGGCGTGTCTGCTGCAATGAATGATGTGTGATTTAATTGGCTGGTGCTTAAATAAGAGACTCAACGTAGCACAGCCCAAGCAGCTCAGCATACCTCATCTCAGCACTCGCAGCTCAGCCCAGACCTTTGGAGATACAGAAAGGAATCACCCCAGGGAAAGTTATTGGAACCCAGAGGCCTGGAGAGAAGGCCAGCGGAGATCACCCTGTGCCTTCCCGCATAAGAAAGAACCTCACTTGAAAGTTAGCTGTCTTTCCTCTGAAGAACTATACGCTAACTAAATAAACCCCTTTTTATTGAAAGACAATCCATCTCTCATGTGTTGCATTCTGGCAGCTAGCAAACTACCACACCTCCATTATTTATTCATTATTTTATTCATATTTTTTTACTCATCTGTCCACACCTAGGATAAAAGGAGCATCAGACACAAGGTTTTCATAATCACACAGTCACATTGTGAAAGTCATATCTGTATACAGTTGTCTTCAAGAATCAAGGCTACTGGAACACGGCTTAAGAGTTTTAGGTACTTCTCTCCAGCCACTCCAATACACTATAAACTAAAAACAGATATTTGTAGAATGCATATAAATAACCTCCAGGACAATCTCTCAATTCTGTTTTGAAATCTCTCAGCCACTGAAACTTTATTTTGACTCATTTCTCTCTTCCCCCTTTTGGTCAAGAAGGCTTTCTCAATCCCTTGGTGCCGGGTCCCAGCTCATTCCAGGAGTCCTGTCCCACATTGCCAGGGAGATTGACACCGATGGGAGTCATGTCCCACATAGAGGGGGGAGGGCAGTGAGTTCACCTGCTGAGTTGGCTCTGAGAGAGAGGCCACATCTGAGCAACAAAAGAGGTTCTCTGGGGGTCTTAGGCCTAATTTTAAGTAGGCTTAGCTTTTACCTTGCAGGAATAAACTTCATGGGGCATGCCCCGAGACTCAGCCTTATTGAATTGGTTGTCTCCCCACTGCTTGTGAGAATATCAGGAATTCCTCAGATGGGTAAGTTGAATATTTCCTCCTTTCTCCCCAGTTCCCCAACAAGACCTTGCAAATACTTCTTTATTCACTGCCCAAATTACTCTGGCATTTATTGGGGCATTACACTAACCTGAACAAACCAATAAAATCTCACACCCTCTTCAAGATTTCACATACTTATGGTGATCAACAAAACTGATGATACAAGTTAAATTACAAAATGCACTACCCAAAATATAAATTTTGCACCAAATAAACATCTCTCCCTTTGGTCTCACACATAAATTGAAGCTTTAAACTATGGACGATATCATCCTTTACCCAGTCTTCTGATATACCTTAGTCCTATCCAGATCAGCTTCATTCATATCTCTATTTAAATTCTGATCCCTTTTCCAACTTTCTTAAATTTTTTTTAATTTTTAATTTTTTTTGCATGACCAGGCACCGGGAATCAAACCTGGGTCTCCAAGCATGGCAGGTGAGAACTCTGCCTGCTGAGCCACCATGGCCTGTCCCCTTTTTCAACAGCTCCAGTATGGGGTGTGACTGACTTTCATAATGCTAGGGTACCTTCCAGAGACCTGAGGGAAAGCCTTGGTGCCTCCAAATGTCTTGGAACACGTATTGTAAAAACAATGACATACTGCAAATATGTGGAAGTTCCTTGTGGTCCAACCATGTGAACATTTGTCTATTTCCCCAGAACGCTACAGACACACTGTCACACATCCGTGTATGTGTGTTTTCTCATATTCTCTATTTATACCCCCAAAAATAAATACTACAGAGCAATGTACCAGAATGGGGTCATCCTATGCATAGTTACCTGCAAATATTTTCCATAATGGTAGATCTTGTTCATTTTTCTGTGTCATGATGTGGGAAACAAGACTTAGCATGCTACTTTTTAAGATGGTATAATATTCTGTAGTAGAGGTCTGCAAACTTGTTTTTAAATGTTCATAGGATAAATATGTTAGGTTTTAAGGGCTGTATAGTCTCTGTTGCAACTTCCCACCTGACCCAGTGTAGCAGAAAAGCAGACATAAATGAGATGGGAAGGGACAAGGGTAATTGTGTGTCAATCCAACTTCATTTATAAAAACAAGCAGTGGGCCAACCCTTGTTCTACAGCACAGATATTCTTTAATATTTATTTACTCAGTCCCCTGCTGATGGGCAGCTATGTTATTTACTTTTTTTTTTCCTCCTTTCTTTCCTCTTTCAAGTGATGCTGCAGCAAATATCTTCACACGTCTCTTTGGAAGTGCATGTCAGAATTTTTTAGAAGAAATTCCTAGAAGTGGAATTGCCAGGCTAAAGACAGGCGTATTTTAGAGTTGAATTGACATTGCCAAACTGCTTTCCAAAAAGATTACACTGATATGATATATTAGGGGAGGGCTTGTTTTTTTTTATGTATTTGTGAGAACTGGATATTGATAGTATTTTTAATCTTTGTATTGTAGAAATTAAAAATAACACCGGGGTGGCTGCCATGGCTCAGCAGGCAGAGCTGGAGGTCTGGAGTTCGATCCCTGGTGCCTCTTGCCCATATGCAAATTAAAAAAAAAATTAAAAATAACACTGTATTATTGTTCAATTATTAGTGAGGTTGCACATATTTTCAATAGTTTGTTGACTACGTGAAATTATTTTTGTGGAAGTTGCTCATGTGTGTTTCCTGCCTGTTTGTTCTTTGGGGGATGTTTAACTTTTTTCTTACTGATTTGTAGAAACATGAATGGAGAATGTATGACCCTTACCATATACGCTGGACATTTAAAAAACTGTTCTGTCTGTCTTTTGACTTAGCTCCTTTAATTTCTCTCTCTTTTGACTTAGCTCCTTTAATTTCTGTATATCTGTTCTCTGGGTCTGCTATCCAAGCCTTCACCTAATAAGAGGCAAATTCCCTGAAGCCCTTTCCCACTGCCTTCCCTTTCTGAACTTTCTTACTCTGTTTCCTTGTCTGGCCCATCAACTGTACTGAAATTGGCTCTCAACCCATTCTCTTCTTAATTTATATCTATAAATGACTACACACCTCCCACACCTCCTGGAAGACAGTATATTCTAGCAATTAGTACCACAGTTTCTATTTTAGTTTCTTTGGCTGCTCAAGCGAATTCCACACAAATGGGTTGGCTTAAACAATGGGAGTGATTAGCTCATGGTTTTGAGGCTAGGAAAAGTCCACATCAAGGCATCATTAAGGCAATGAACTCTCCCCAAAGACGGTGGCACTCTGGGGCTGGCTGCCCGCAGTCCTTGGTCCTGGGCTTCTGTCACAAGGCAATGGCAATGCACATGGCGGCACTTCCTGAACTCTCCCTTCTCGTCCAGGTTCCTTGACCTTCAGCTTCTTGCTTCCTCTAGTTTTCTCTCTCTCTACTTGACTTTCATTCTGCTTATAAAAGATTCTAGTAATATATTGACAGCCCCTTCCAACATGAAAAAGCTAGAATGGACATAGCCCAAGTATCCCTAAAAAGTATGAGAAAGATTAAAGGTGATGGTGGAGTTATACAGAGAAGGTAGGGTTTAACAAATGAGTATAAATGCTGAATCAGTAGATTGATATTTCTTTTAGTCTCCAGTACCTTAGAGCAGCTAGAAATAAAACCTAAAATTGTGGAATTGTAACCCATACCAAACTCTGAAATCTGTTCTACAGCTAATTGTTGCAATGTACTTTGAAATTTATTGCTTTTTAAATATGTTATTTTTCACAAAAAAAAGAAAAAAAGAGAATGAAGAGTATAATAGAGAACATAGGATTTAACAAATGAATATGACTGTGAATCAATATAGTGATATTCTCTTTTGGTCTCCAGTGTCTTGGAGCAGTTGGAAGAAAAAAATGAAAAATCGTGGAACTGTAACCCATACCAAACTTTAAAAGCTGTTGTATAACTACTTGTTTAAAATGTACTTGGAAATTTATTGCTTTTTTGTATATATGTTATATGTCACAATTTAAAAAAGTTAAAAAAAAAAACAAAACACATTCCAGTAATAGTATTAAGTCCTCTTCATCCTTACTGATTAACTGAAGTTGCTGCATCAAAATGTCCTACAGTGAGCTCACAGCCACAGGAACGGATTAAATTTAAGAACCTGGTTTTCTGGGGTACACACACACCTCTAAACCACCCTACTTGCTTAAGTCAGACTGTGGCAGTTTGAACTCTGTCTCAGCCACTGATGACTTCTGAACTTTGGACAAGTTACACAATGTCTTCAGACCTTGTTTTCCTTTCCTTATCTGCAAAGGGGAAGCAATCATAACAAGCAACTCCCACCCCAGGGTTTCTGCTCTTGTTGAAACTTCTGGTTGGAATGTCCTTGCCCCAGTACAGTCATGGAGCCTGTTTCTTCACTCCACTCAGGGTCCTGCCTAAACAAATGTCATCTCCCTAGAGAGGCTGTTCTGACCAGCTTATCTCTGTCACTCTCTTTCCCTGTACCCTGGTTTACTTTTCCTCCATCCATACAATGATCTCGCCTTATATTATATATAACTGTACATCTCTTTGCTTATTTACTATCTGTCCTCCTTATAGGAATGTAGGTTCCACTAGGGTAAGAGTTTTCTTGTCTAATTCATGGTTCCTTCTCCAGGGCCCCCCAGCAGTACCTCATAGGTCAGGTGAAGCTGGAGAGCTTTAAAGCTTAGGCTGTGTTCAGGAGATTTCTTTGTCATTGATAATCTACCCCTGGTGGTGGTGGTAGGTGATTATTGTTTCATTACTGGGGTTCTTGGTAGTTGTCCATTTTCCATTGCAATATATAAATGCCTCCCTCTCCTCTTCTGTTATTGATCTCAAGAAATGATCCTGGCCAGTGTTTATTGAACCCTTGCTGTATGCCAGGTTCCAGGTTCCATGCATCACCTGTATCACCTCATTTAATCTTCATGACAGATTTGTAGATGTTGAATATAAAGTCCTTACAATGGCCTATGAGACTCTAAGTATCTGAGTGTCACCTCTTATCTCCCTGTCCTCAGCTCTTCCCACCCTCCCACTCTGCTCCAGCCACACCAGCTTCCTGCCATTCCTCCAACATACCAGGCACCATCCTGCCTCAGGACCTTCGCACTGCTCATTCCCTCTTTCTGTAATGCCTTTCCCCCACATGGCTGCTCCCCTCCTCTCCCTCAGTTCTCTGCTCAAATATTGGTACATCAAGAGAGGATGTGGAGAATTGCAACATGAGAATGTAAAATGGTGCCACCACTTTCCATAATGGTGGAAAGCAAACAGCAGTTCATTAAAAGTTGAATTTAGGATTATCATATGACCAGGAATTCCACATCTAGGTATATATCCAAAAAGTGAAAACAGGGTCTCAAACAGACACTTTTTAAAACAACATTTTTATTGTTAAACATAACATATATAGAAACAAAATAAGAAAAAAGCAATAATTTTCAAAGCAGATTTCGACAGGTAGTTACAGAATGGATCCCAGAGTTTGTCATGGGCTATGATTCTACCATCTCGGATTTTTCCTTCTAACCATTCCAAAACATTGGAGGCTAGAAGGAATATTAATATAGTGATTCAGCAGTCATACTTGTTTGTTAAATCCTATTTTCTCTGTTATACTTCCTCCTTCTCCTTTGATCCTTCTCCTAATCTGTAGACATCCTTGGGCAATGCCCATTCTGACTTTTCCTTGTTGAGAAGGGGTGTTAACACTAAAGGGTAGGCGGGTGGAATTAGTTGATAATTTTGAAGAGGCTGGCCCCTCTGGGTTTCAGGATTTATCTGACCTAGGAACCCTCTGGGAAGTATAGGTTCCAGGAAAACCAACTCAGGGCATAAAACCTTTATAGGGGCTCAGTTCGAGCCCTAGGTGTTCTTAAGAGTTAACAGGAGTGATGCTGGTTGGGGTTTAGAAAACCATGGCAATCAACACTGTCTAACTGAAGCTTGCACAACAGCAGCCTCCAGAGTAGCCTCTCGACTCCATCTGATCTCTCCTGACCACTGATGCCTTATTTTATTACATTTTCTTTTTCCCCTTTTGGTTTGGTTGTTGTCGATCCCACGGTGTCAGGACCAGATTCATGGCCAGGAGCCACATCTCATGTGATCAGGGAGACTTTCACTCCTGAATGTTGTGTCCCACATGGGGGGTGGGGGGAAGGCAATGATTCTCTTTGCAGAGTTGGGCTGCGAGAACAAGAGGCCACATCTGAGCAAACAGGTACTTTTATACCAATTTTATAAGGACTATTATTCTCAATAGCCAAAAGGTGGAAGCAAGCTAAAGGTCCACCAAGAAAAGAATGGACAACCAAAATGTGGTATATATGCACAATAGAAAGCCATAAGAAAGAATGAAGTTTTGAAAATGCTGCCCTAGAAGAACCTTGAAACCATTATGTTCAGTGGGATAAGCAAGGCATATAGGACAAAAGCAGCATGCCATCACTCATAGGAGATGAATAGAAATAGCAAATTCACAGTCATAGAAAGTAGAGTTGAGCTTACTGGGGGAAATGAGGGAAGGGGGAGTGTTTGTTTGGAAGAGCAAAAAAAATTTTTTTTAAGGTGAGAAGCAAATATATATTTGAAGGAGCGAATGTTTGGCACAATAACAGCTATGCAAAATAAAGAGAAAAAGGCTTTTTGAAAAATTACTACATCAGAAATACCTTCTCTCCTCACCCACTGACAATTTCTATCCTTGCTTTATTTTTCTCTGCAGTATGCATCTCAGTCCAACTGGCTTGGTGTATTATTTGTGTTTATTGTGTGTCTCCCTCCATTGCTACATGAGAAAAGAGTTTTTTAACTCCTTATTTTTTTTTAACTCTACATCCCCATCCTGAGAATAACACTAGGCACATAGTACGTACTCAATAATATTTACAGAATGGTTGCACAAAGACGAAGGGGCAGAGGCTTAGATCCTTGTCCAGGATCCCACTCTAATAAGTGGGACAGCAGATTAGTAAAGTGGATTTGTGACAGTCCACAATTTGTGGGAAAATTCTCTCAGGCTTTCCTACCACGAGCCCATATCTGTGGCCTTTGGAACTATCCTTGGGCTCTGGAATGGCTCTTCCAAATGTGAGCCAGAAGTGTCCCCTTCCCTACATGTTAAGACTGACAGGTGCAGAAGTATTATAGGAGTTTTCTGTGGCTGCTTTAACAAACAGCTGTACACTGGGTGACTTCAAATGACAGAAACTTGTTCTTCCATGGCTCTAGAGGTTAGAGGTCCAAAACCAAGGTGTTGCAGGGCCATGCTACCTCTGGAGGTCTTGGGAAGAATTCTTTCTTGCCTATTCCAGCTTCTGGGGGCCCCAGGTATTCCTTGGCTTGTTGCAGCATCACTCCAATTTCTGCCTCTGTCTCCCTATGGCCATTCTATAAGTTAGCAACAGAACCAATATGACATATATATATACATATCAATTCCTAGAATTCCTATATATACAGGAATTGACTCATGCAACTGTGGGAATTAGCAAGTCTGAATACTATAGGGCAGGCTGCAAGTTGAGAACTCAATGGTGACATTGAATTCCCCAGGAGAAACTGGCTGGCTGATGAAGAGATAGAAATTCTTCTTTTCTGACTGTTGAAATCTTCAGTTCTCCCTTTAAGCCTCCAACTGATTGGATGAGGAGATTTTTCCATTGCTGAAGGCAGTCTCCTTTGTTGATTATAGATGCCGTCAGATGTAGATGCAATAGACTGATTAACGATTTAGATCCTCAGTAGCAATCAGGCTAGTGCTTGCTGGACCAAACAACTGGATGCCATGACTCAATCAGGTTGACACATGAAAGCAATCACCACAGCTATTTCCTGTCTTTGTCTTTGTGCAGCATTTTTCTCTTCTTCTAAGGACAGCAGTCATTTTGGATTCAGGGCTCACCTTACTCCAGTACAACCATATCTTAACTAATTTATATCTGCAATGATCCTGTTACCAAATAAGGTCATATTCTGGGAGAGTGGGGTTTAGTGTTTCAGCATTCCTCATTTGGGAGGTGTTTTGGTTTGCTAAAGCTGCCAAAATGCTATACACCAGAAATGGGTTGGCTTTTTTAATGGAGCATTTTTAGGTTACAAATGTACAGTTCCAAGGCCATGAAAATGTCCAAATTAAGGCATCAAGAAGAAGATACCTTCTCTGGGGAAAGGCTGCTGGCATCTGGGGTTCTTTTGTCACATGGAAAGGCACGTGGCAACATCTGCTGGTCCTTGTCTCCTGGTTCTGGCTTCAATGGCTATCTCCAAATGTCTCTAGGTGTTTCTCTCTCAGTTCTCTGTGCTTTCTGAGTTTTGTCATATATCCTCTCATAAAGATTCCAGTAAGGGGATTAAAGACTCACCTTGAATGGGCTGGGTCACATCTCCATGGAAACAACCTAATCAAAAGTCCCATCCAACAATAGGTCTGCCCCCCAGGGATGGATTAAGAGAACAAGGCGTTTTATGGGGTGCATAACAGCTTCAAGCCAGCACAGGAAGGGACACTTATCAGCCCATATGTTCTAGTTTGCTAGCTGCTGGAATGCAGAAACGGAATGGCTTTTAAAAAGGGGAATTCAATAAATTGCTAGTTTACAGTTCTAAGGCTGAGAAAATGTCCCGATTAAAGCAAATCTATAGAAATGTCGGATTTAAGGCATCCAGGGAAAGATACCTTAGTTCAAGAAGGCCGATGACGTTCACTGTCTTTCTCTCAGCTGGAAGGGCACGTGGCGAACACGGCCGGCATCTGCTGGCTTTCACGTGGCTCTACCAAAAGTGGACCCTCTCCAAAATGTTTCCTCTTTTAAAGGATTCCAGTAAACAACTCCACCTTCTGTGGGTGGAGACACACCTCCATGGAAATCATCAAATTAAAAGTTACCACCCACAATTGGGTGGGTCACATCTGTGTGGAATCAAAATACTCCCACCCAGCAATACTGAATGAGGATTAAAGGACATGGCTTTTCTGGGGTCCACTACAGATCCAGACCAGCACAGCATATCAGGTACAAAAGGCCAACTCCCTTCCATGGAGGCTGGGTAAACTCTGAGGTGTAATTCACACTCCAGAGCTCCCCAAGGGACCAGGCTGAGTCCAGGCTAGGACTTCACCAGGAAATGCTCTTTTACTTGGCCTTTCCTCTTCCCAATCCTGCTTCCCTCACTCCCTTCCTGGTTTCTCCTGGACCTCCTCTTTAATAAATCTTTCCACGTAAGTTCTTGGCTCAAGGTTCCTTTTGGGAGAACCCAACCTATGTTACCACAGTCCCCCAGAGCTCAGCATGAACTGGATGCTCAATGAGTGAAGGTACTTGAAGTGCTGCTGACTCAGGGACAAAGCCAACGGCTCACTCTACACACCTACCCTCTCATGCTCTCCTAGGGCTTACAAATGACCCCGGGCATCCATATCTCACATTGAGCTACAGTTTCCATCTGCCTCCTAGATATACCAAGGCTTCTCTGACTCAGCATGACCAAAATCAACAACATCTCCAACTGCTGCAGAGGGACCCCTGATTCTGCTGAATTTTGGAGCCCTAGAGTCACCCAACAGCAAAACAACTTGTCATATAAGTAGTATGTTACCTTAGGATTTAAGCCATTTCAAGTTGAGGTTTCTAACACTCACAGCTGACAGCTTCTTGGATGATATGCATTCCTGTGCTCAGCACACAAGTCCAGTGAAGACAAAGATGGGAAAACTGACAGTATCAACACTTCGGAGAGATGACTATCAGATATGGCAGGAACAGAGAAGAGGATACCTTACGGAGATTTCAGTCCAGGAAGCTTCTCATAAGAGGTTAGCAGACAAATAAGAGTTGGGCTGAAGGAGCAGAGCATGCTTTCAAGGTGGAAGGAACAGACTGTGCAAGGGCTATGAGGCTCCAGAAAGTTTGTCCCATTTACCTCTGCAAACAGTTTAACGGTCATGTGTAGTGGATGCATGTCCTGTGAGGAGAGGTGAAAAAGAAAAGCCTGTGAGCTGTGCAGGGCTTTGTATGCCATGCTAAGTTGAAGTTAGACTTTTTGTCCTGAAGGTAGGAGGGAGCCATAGAAGGCTTTGCACAGGGAAATGATGATAGCTGGAGAATATGCTTGCTCTAGCTGAGCTTAGCAATATACTCTTTGTAGTTAGTTCCCAGTACATGAATCAGACCTGCTCAGTTCTGCTAACAGAAATAAGTCAACAGAACAGAATTAGGAACACCCTGTGGGCCAGTGAATCAATAGACCTCTTCCTCGAAAGACAAAAAGTCTTGACATTCCCCAGGATTGGCTGAGAAATGAATCACGAAGACCCTGCACTCAAGAGCTTGCATGTCAATATCTAAATCTAATCACCAAAGCTGGAAAAATAAGACATGCTTGAGACAAGACAGGATGGGACATTTGCCTGTGCCTTCCTTGTGAAGATCCAACATCATTGCTGATCTGAAAAGAATAAATTGTGTGAACAATACTTAGGTTTTTACCCCTAAGTGCCTTTCCTTTACCTATGAAAACCCTAACTCACTTCCCTACTTTGAACTGGTTTTGGGAAGATTCCTCCAGTTTCTTGCAAAGTCTCTTGCAATAAATCACCTTCACACTGAGACACGTTTCTCCTTTGTAGTGTAGGGTCAGACGGACCCTTCTATGGAAAGCACCATGCCTGCGGGATCACTGACAAAGTCAGAGCTCCATGGAGGATGTTGTGACCGAATCTCTCCAAACCTCAGTCTACTCATTTGCAAAATAGGGTTAACGATGGCATCTGCCACATATCAATGATGGGAAGGATGCATACGTGTGCAGGTAAAAGGTTTGGCCCAATGCCCAGCAATTAGGAAGCTCTCAATAAGTTTTAGGATGAATGTATAGCCTGAGAAGAGAAGAGGCCTAAGGACAGGGCTTAAGAAGGGGGCTAAGGAGAGATGGTGGTCTCAGACTGCCTGGGTTAAAACCTAGCCACCCGCCACCCCTGTTCCTTCCCAGCATGTGAAGTTAAAATCTCTGTGCTTTGGTTTCCTTGCCTATAAGGTAGGGACAATAATAAACTCTATCACCACATGCTGTCTATGAGGGTTAAACGAGTTAATACTTTGCACAGTGGCTGGACATAATGCAATGTATAATTCTACTGCTCTATGAAAGTATTTGTCAAGTAAACTTACCCGCTCAATTGTTGGCTCCAAATAAAAAATTTGCCTCCTCCCACCTATACTGTTACTTAGTACATTTTTCTCTCTTGCCCTCACTTAAATTTATTTTGAAAAGGAAACTTTATATCACTGCTTTAAATGGAAAGCCGTATCATTTGCTATGAATAGAAAGTTAAGCAAATAAATACTATGAAACAAAACAATGTTACTGAATTCTATCTGGATACTATGACTTCTCTTTCCTGAGAGCTGTTCATTGTTAGCTGCAAAGGGAAATGGGGCATTAAAAAGGCAGGTTGACACCCAGCGGAGGCTCACTTTGCACCCAAAAGATGGAAAAGGCAGTAATTTTTAGGAATCACATTTCTTCAGATTCCTTGGTTCCTCCGAGGGTAAAAATGTGGTTTTTTCAGCAGGTAGCACTGCAGAGCCAATCCTCAGCTCCTACACCCCTTGGCTTGCAGCTGGCTTCTTGTTTCCATTTTTTCCATGAAGAAAGGAACAGCTTATAACCACAGAGTGGACTCTCATCCAGATTCCATTATACCAGGGCAGTGGTTCTCAGCCAGGTATGATGTCTGGAGACGTTTTTTATTGTAACAATCGGGTGGGGGGTAGAGGTACTACTACTGGCATCCAGTGGGTGTAGACCAAGGATGCTGCAGAGTCCTATATGAATAAAGATACCCCCTTCCCCAGAACATGCCCAGGATGCCCACATTTCAATGGCAGCCTTTGCCTCTTATCCAGTCCCAAGAGCAGAAACCACTATTATCCCCACTTTACAGTTGAGGAAACTGAGGCACAAAAAAGCTTAAATAACTCACCCAAGGCAGCCTGGCCTCAGATTCTAAATATTGAATTCCACACCATGACCTAAATAGTTAGGCTTTTATTTTCAGGTGTAATAGAAAGCTGCAACTCAAAATCAAGGTGTTGGCAGGGCCATGTTTTCTCTGGAGGCTCCAGGGGAGAAGCTATGCCTTGTCTCTTCTGGTGACTGCTGGCATGCCTTGGGTTGTGGGCACATCACTCCAATTTCTGCCTCCATATTCACATGGCCTCCTCTTCTGTCCTCTCATCCCTCTCTGCCTCCCTCTCATAAAGACCTCTGAGATTGATTTACCGGCCATCTGGATAATCTCCTGTCTCCAGATCCTCTACTACTACATTGCTTCTGCAAAGTAGCCTCTTTGGCCATAGAGTGTAACAATCAGAGTTTCCAGGGTCTAGAACTTGGTCTCTTTTGGGGAGCTATTATTCAGCCCTCCACATATACTGTTTGTCTTCTTTTGTGTTAAGACTCATTTTGCTCAATATTTTAGTCTGAAGATTGCCAGAATACAATATACCTGAAATGGAATGGCTTTTTAAAAGGGGGAATTTATTAAGTTGCAAGTTTACAGTTCTAAGGCCGTGAAAAATGTCCAAATTAAGTCATCCAGGGAAAAATATCTTGGCTCAAGAAGGCTGACAATGTTTGGGGTTTCTCTCTCAACTGGAAAGGCACATGGTGACATCTGCTGGCTTTCTCTCCAGGCTTCTTCAACTGCTTCCCTGGGGGAGTTTTCTTTCTTCATCTCCAACAGTCTCTGGCTGTGTGGGCTGTGTTGGTTCTGGTTGCTTTCTCAGCTCTAAAGCTTTTTCAAAATGGTTCTGTCTTAAAGGGCTCCAGGAAGCAACCCCACCTTGAATGAGTGGAGACACATCTCCATGGAAACCATCTAACCAAAAGTTACCACCCACAATTGGGTGGGTCACGTCTCCATGGAAACAATCAGAAAGGTCCCACCCAGTAATATTGAATGAGAATGAAAGGACATGGCTTTTTCTGGGGGTACTTAATAGCTTCAAACCAGCACACTCAATGTAAATCATCTCTGAGTTTCCTCTTTATTGACAAGTGTATCTGAAGTTTCTTCCTTTCATTGCTGTTTTCCATCATGAGGAAGTATGTCAATTTATATACCATTCTCTTGTTGATGGATATTTGGGTTGTTTTATGCTTTGGGGCAATCACAAATAAAGCTTTGGACCTCTGTGTACAAATCTCTGTGTGAATGCACATTCCTGGCTGTACTTTGAAGTCATGCCAAGAGGATTTTCTGTTGGACAGGATAAGTGTGAGAGAAAGCAGGAGCCAGGATGACTCTGAGAGTTTGGAAAACAAATAGACTGCATCTGGGTGGGCTGAAAAACCCACAGGAAAATGCTTCGCTTCTGTCATCTTCCCAGAACGTCATCTTGATACGTGATGAGCATTCTCGTTTTCTCTAGATGAATTAATTGATTGAAAGGCAGAGCTGGAAGCTAGAAACCAGTCTTAATGTCTGCACAATTTGCAGCTGTGTACCCCAGGAAACAAACTCTTATAAAAGTTAATCTATGCCTGTGGATGTGAGCCCATGGTAAGCAGGACCTTTCAAGGAGGTGACTTCTGTTAAGGGGTAACCCACCTCAGTTAGGATGCATCTTAATCCTATTGCTGGACTCCTTTATAAATAGAATGAAACTCAGACAGGAGAGAGAAAGCCACAGAGGGGGAAACCAGAATTTTTTTTTTTTGTATACTGTATGGCAGGGGTCACATTTCATTGTTTTTCCATGACAGTATCCCGTTACTGCAGCACCGTTCATTGAATTTTTGTTTGTTTGTTTGTTTGTTTGCTTGTTTGTTTGTTTTTGGGGAAGTGCATGGACCGGGAATCGAACCCGAGTCTCCCGTATGGCAGGTGAGAATTGTACCATTGAGCTACCCTTGCACTCCCTAATACTTATCCTTTTTTTGGGTGGGGGCGGGGCTGTGCATGGTCCGGGAATTGAACCTGGGTCTCTCGCATGGAAGCAGCCAGAATTTGAACATCAATGGAGCCCAAAAGAGAAAGGAGAGACCAGGAGATGCTGCATTGTGCCTTGCCATGTGACAAGCTAAGGATCAAGGATTGCCAGCAGCCAGGACCAGAATTCTATGCTGCTTGGGGAGAAAGCATCAGCTGGATGATGCCTTGATCTGGGCTTTCTCCTGACCTCAAAGCCACAAGCAGTTAAAATCCCATTGTTTAAGCCGGATCATCGCATGGTATTTGCTTGAGCAGCTGAGGAAACTAAGACAATGCGTCAGGACCTGGGACCCAGCAGAGGTCACTGGGCCCCTCCTTGCTCCTGGTGAATAGACAGGTCACCTGACAAGGCCACGAAGACTCCCAGCCTCCAGCAAGAATCTGCAGAGTGTAGACATATCACTCAAGAGTCCTTGGAGATGAAGATACTCCCTCTTCTGGAGGAAGGGTCAGGCTTGATTCAATCCTTCTTCAATGACCAACTCAAACATGGGAGCAGAGGGAGAGACATGTGGGAGACTAGCGTCAGATTTGAGGGTTTTAAAGACCAGAAGATATGATGCTTTTTTTTTGACAGATGACAAGTACCAGATCTCTTAAAATCAGTCAGGGCATTGAAGCACAGTTGTGGCAAGTCAACCCAAGACCACAATTCTCAGACTCCTCACTGGCCCCTGAAAGCTGAGGGATTCCTGCTGAAACACAGATATACCTCCCAGGGGTCCCTGGTTTTGTTTTCCAAACCATTGGTGGCAATCCATTCCTAGGGACCAGCTTATCTGAGACCTGAGGTGGTTGAGAGGTTGGGTCAACATCTGTCCTAGTTTGCCTGGGACTGAGGAATTTCCTGGGACATGGGAGTTTCAATGCTAAAATGAGGAAAGTTCTGGACAAACCAGATGATTGATCACCCTATCATGACAGCCTGGACTCTGCCACTTGCTGGCTGTGTGACCCTAGCCCAGTCACTTAACCTCTCTGATCCTCCATTTGCTCCTCTGTAAAATGGTGAAATGGTCTCCATCCTGACAGGTGGTTGAGGCCAATCATGTATAATAGGGTCTGGAACACTCTACATCCTCATGCCTGTTTGTTGTTCTAACGATGATGGTTATGAAGCTGGTGGCTTCCTGGCTGCCTGAAATATGGGAAGGCCCTGCCCATGTGGGACACCAGAGATTCAGGATCTAGTTTCACCCCTGTTTCTGACTTGCTGTGACTTTCGGTAAGAAGCCTCTTTCTTGGGCTTCAGAATCATTACCTCTAAATGCAATTGAAATGGTCCATATCTAAGGTTTCGTAATACCAGGTACCTGGAGGTAGCCAGCCCATGGTCAGATATTTCCCAAAGGAAGCCAACTTATAACCCCCCCCGCCATGAACAAGTTGGCTTATGATGCATCTTTGGTAAACACACTTTACAAGATAGAATCCTCAAACTGTAAGGCTGGAAGGGATTTGGGATGTCAGGAGGGCAGCCTTTTATGAAAGGGGGAGAAGATTGGGGAGTCTTAATCCAAGACGAGGATTTTGAGTGTGGTGATTGATTAACAATGTCTGCCATGGACAGAGTATGGGCAGGGGGCAGCATACGTGCTTTGTATTTTGTCATCCTTAATAATCCCAGTCCTTCTTTTTAACCCCACTGAGGGAAAGGGGCTTCCTCAGTGTCCCCCAACAAACAGGTCTAACATGAAGCTGCAGTTAAAGCCCAGGTCTCCTACAGTTCCCTTCCCCCACATGGTTCAATATTTGGAACTCACCCTAATAAGAGGGGGTAGAGTCTTCTAGCCTGGCAGTAGGGGCACCAGAACCAGGATTAGGGTGAGGTCAGGGAGGCACTTGCCTTAGGCGCAGAATTTAAGGGGGTGCAAAAACACGCAATCATCAAGTTGAATGTTTTAATGCAATTAAAAAAAATGAAAATGAATGAAAAAATCCATGAGTAACAAAAAATAAAAATGTTATC
Source organism: Myrmecophaga tridactyla (assembly GCA_004026745.1). Classification (NCBI taxonomy): domain Eukaryota; kingdom Metazoa; phylum Chordata; class Mammalia; order Pilosa; family Myrmecophagidae; genus Myrmecophaga; species Myrmecophaga tridactyla. The sequence continues at coordinate 61,123 of PVIY010011783.1, forward strand.
AATATTTTCTTTGCAAGAAATTTTCCTAAGAAGCACGTAAAGCAGCTAAAGTCTGGTTTCTCTCTGTCATATTAGCAACTGCTAATGCCCAGTGTCCAGATTGGTTAATTCATTCCCATTTGCAACATACTCTAAATTATCTACTATTCCTTTTCCTTTTGTTATGAGCTGGCATGCATTTATAAAACAAAACTTGCCCTCCTCTATTATTTGGTTATCCAGCAATATTGTCCATATCACAACATTGTGTTTTTATTTGTTTCTTTTTGGGCCTTAAACAAAAATAAACAGAATTTATTTGTACACAATTCTGTTTTAGCAATGTAGGTTGGGCTTATCTGGGTGACTTTTTGGCTGGTCCCACAAAAAGTTGATTTTCTCCTCCCAATCCACTCTCCCAGTTTTTTTTAATACCAATTTTCTAGTGCATGTTGGTTTGAAGCTATTTACCCCAGAAAAGGTCATGTTCTTTAAATCCATACCTGTGGGTGCAGACCTATTGAAGGTAAGACCTTTTGGTTAGGTTATTTCAACTGAGATGGGACCCACCTCATTCAGGGTGGGTCTTAATCTGTTTACTGGAATTCTTTGTAAGAGGATAAAAGTAAAAATGAAATTCAAAGAAGCATCCAAAGAAGCTGAGAGAGGGCGCAGCTAAGAAGCTGAAAGCAACAAAACTTGGAAGAGGAACACCAGCAGATGCCAGCCATGTGCCTTCCCATGGAACAGAAGTATCCTGGATGCCATCAGCTTGTCTTCAGAGTCCAGGTATCATCCTGTTGATGGCTTGAGTTGGATATTTTCACAGCCTAAGAACTGTAAATTGGAAGCCAATGAATTCCCACTGTAAAAACCAACCCATTTCTGGTGTTTTGCATTCTGGCAGCTTTAGCAAATCGAAACACAGCTGCACTTCTTTTTTAAAATTTACATTGTAAACATTTCATATATTTTGTTGTATAAATTACATCACATGCAAAGTTTACCTATATATGTAATTTTTTTGTGTTCGGTATGGTGGGGTCACATTTCATTATTTTTCCATGTGAGTATCCTATTATTGCAGCACCATTTGTTGAATTTTTGTTTGTTGGTTTTGTTTGTTTTGCTTGTTTGCTTTTTGGGAGGTACATGGTCCAGGATTTGAACCCGGGTCTCCCACATGGCAGGTGAGAATTCTACTACTGAACTACCCTTGCACCCCCTATATATATTTTTATAAGCAGATTTATTGAGATATATTCACATATCATACAATCCATCCCAAGTGTATAATCAATGGTTCACAGTATCATCACATAGCTGTGCATTTGTTACCACGATCCAGTTTAGAACATTTTTATTACTCGAAACAAACAAGCAAACAAAATCCAACAACATCCCATACCCCTTACCACCCACTATTACTGACCCTGAGGCCATTCTTCTTTAAAGGAATTCTACAGTGAGGCTGGAAGGAAACAGAAATAATACTGTCCAGTCTCCTGGTGCTATTGACAAGTGCCTGGAGTCTGTGGGGAAAAGAGGTTCCAGCCCAAGAGAGTGAGAGGGAGAAATTCTTCTAGCTGTCCTATTATATGGAAAGATTAAAGATAGGAAATCAAAGCACAGAGAGGTAAAATAACTTATCTGAGACCACAGAGCAAGGATATTGCAAAGACAAGCTTCAAATCCACACAGGTGGGTTCCAGAGTCTGAGTACATAATAGCTGTGCTAGACTTGAGGAAACCAGGGTCAATAAGCTGTAACGGGGGCAGAAAGGATGGGGCTGAAGTGTCTATGTGTGCTTCCAGTTCTCCCTCTAATTCCCGTAGGCACGCCCCTCTTCTGTTGTACTGCTAAGAGAATATTTCTGAAGAGCTCTGTGTGTTTTTAAAATATTTTTATTGTGCACCACAAACAAACATTCTTTTTTTAAAAAAAATAGCTTTATTGCAATACAATTCCCATACCGCACAATCCACCCATTTAAAATGTACAGCTCAATGGTTTTTAGGATATTCAGAGTTGTCCAGCCAACGTCACTTTCATATAGCTCCGTAAAAATCGTTAATCCCCTCTCCAAGACTTAGGAAATGACCTATATATCTAACTACTGTGTTCTTTAGGTTTCTCCTCTGTAATAATACCCGCTTCAGAGGTTGGCTACTGAGAATAAGATGCAAGTGAGGCTATTAAGTGCATTTTCAAATGGCAGGTTTCATGTGACTCCTGATGGTAAAAACCTGTACTTTCACAGCTCAAGGTACTTGGCGATATAATAAAATGGACTGTTTTTTGTGCTAGCGGCAAAGGAAAGAAAGTTCGAGTTGTTTTTATGATACCAAGATGATGGTTTTCCAGATAGCCAGTTTCCATACTTCCGTTGGTATTTGGGTTTTAGGGTTTCTTAAATTGATAGAGCTGGATGGGTCTTGAGTTAATGTAACAGTGATTCTTGTTCCTTCCTGCCTCAGTCCTGCTCTCTTCTACCCAGTGAAGAAATGGAGTCCCAGAAAAATTGGTAACTTGTCCAAATTCCCTGGGAAACCTCCTATTTTTTACATTGTTCTGAGCCAATGGTCCTTAACAAACATTCTTGACATACAAACATTCTATACATGGTGTACAATCAATGGCTCACAATATACATAGTTGTGTATTCATCGCCATGACCATTTTTTTGAACATTTGAACATTTTGAACATTTGCATCTCTCCAGCAATAGAAATAAAAAAGAAAAAACTCATACATGCCCATTACTCCTCCCTCTCATCGACAACGAGTATTTCAATCTACTTAATTTATTTTAACCTTTGTTCCCCCTATTATTTGTTTATTTTTATCCATATTTTTTTACTCATCCATCCATACTGTAGATAAAAGGAGCATCAGACACAGGGTTTTCACAATCACACAGTCACATTGTGAAAGCTATATCATTATACAATCATCTTCAAGAAACATGGCTACTGGA